>JAPYYV010001810.1:0-22765 GCA_030522625.1 Copidosoma aretas
AAGAGCGCTGTCATTCTTTTCGACTGAGCAGTGTGTTGGGGTTATTTTCGACAGAGTTGTAGCGCTGTAATAGTCTTCGTCTGGGGCGTCGATATAATAGTGATAAAAATCTATCTCGATATAAGTAGATGCCATTGGTGTACTAAACAATTCATCTGATGTGAAGATACAAATCTAAATAAGTCAAAAATTCCAATCAGCTTCTACTTTATCCTAAGTTGAAAGAGTACCACACGAATTTGTAATATTTATTACATCATAGGACAAAACATTTACAAAAAAATTTGATTTAAAACTTAAAAACGTTTCTGCCAAGAGCTCACTAACGTTTCTAAAACGTTTTTATAACCGTAAAATGTCTGTAGCTGAGATTAGCACAAGTTTATATAAGACGTTTTAGAAACCTTTCCAGAATATTTCTGAAACGTACATAAATATAGTGCAAATTCAAAAATAAAATTAATTATTAATATTGTAATCATTAATATTTCAGCAATACCTTATTTTATAAAGGATAATAAAAATAAGGGTAATATTCAAAATAGAAAGAAAAGAAAATTGCCTTGCTGCGGACACAAACTGGATAAAAAGCGAGCATATCGTATCCACTTGGCGAGTGTAGATGTGATTTCGTATATACAGAGTCAGGCCTTTATAAGGTACTTGTACCATTATTTTTGTTTTTTATACTTACAACATTTATACAAACTGCATTTATACAAATATAGATATTAAAAATATTTTTTTAATTTGATGATGTACTAACTAGTCATTATATATAAAATCTCTATCAAATGCAAACATAATGCAAAAGTAGAACATTCCATGGAATCCCAAGACAAAAAAAAATATTAGTCAAAGATGAAAATGTTTCTAAATAAAATTCAGTGAGTAAACACATTCGTTATTCCATAGATTCGTTGTATAGATGGAAAATAAAAAAAATGATTTTTGTATATTATAGTGATTCAATTTATAATCATGGTATTTCGACCACTGTTGTCAAGTAAATACGATACTTGCCTCTTGTCCTACTGGACCTAGTTCAAATCCTGGGGACAAGCGTTTTATTTTTTTTTTAATTTTATTTTTATTGTAGTCATTATTTAGAAATTAAGTTATCGCAACGAATATAGAAATGATCCATTTTTTCCTAAATTTGTACTAAATTTAATGATGTTTCATAAATATTACGAAAACGTTTCTAAAACGTATCATATAACTTACGCTGAGCTCAGCAACGAACATTTTACGGTTTTAAAGACCTTCTACAAATTTCTCTAAACTCTTAGGAAAAACGTTTGTAAATTTCAAATAATTAAACGTTTTAGAAACATTTTAGAAATATGCTGTGCTATGTGGGTTGTGTGATATTATCGAACTCTTGTTGTACTGTTCATCAAGGAGAATGTACAGATAACTGGAATCTTTTACTTTTTGTTTTCATCTTTAGATTACATAACATTTTTAGTCTCAAATAGAGCTTATCTATTCATTTTTTCTTTATCCTTTGTAGAACTGTAAATTGAAAAAGGTATCTCCTACGATGACAACTTGTGGCTGCTAAAATATTGGATAATTCGTTAAAATAGTTTATTATAACATGAATAATCCTGGTCTTAACAAAGCGTCTAATTTCTCATGGCAAAAATACCCCTGCGTTTTAAGTAATTGTTTTATTCGAATTGTTTGATTTGTTTTGCAAGAGACATACTGCTTTTGACATTTTTCAAAATAGTAATGTTATATTGACTTACTACTTCATTACCGTAGGCGATATTGTTTATTCCCTCAGAAAACCTAAGCAAATTGTTATTTTTGGTTTATCTGGCTTTCCCCTCGAGATACATCGCGTTTCTTCTAATTTGAGGGTATATCGTCATGTAATCATGTCGAAATAGTCTGTGCACATTCATGTAAGGGACGATCCACGTCAACCAGATAATTTGCGTAAAAAAAATTAGAAAGAACAGAATCATATGTGCGATGGCTCATTTTTAAGCTTGAGGTAAGGGCTATCAAATGTGGTTTTGCAAGTTCGAAAAATCAACAAGGTGGATTTAAAATGGCGGCTGTTGTTCCCAAACTGGCAGTTCTGTACATATCAATGTTGACGTTAGTCACGCGAATTAAGAGAAATGAGGAAGAAAAAGGTAAAACAGTGGATTAGAATAAGAAAGTGCTGCTGATAGTTATTATGCGGTCCAAACCTTAGAATTCAAGATGGCCGATCCAATATGGCGGCTTCATACCATTAATTCGGTATCTCGTTATTGGCACGGTCAATCTGGGTAGCAATTGTAACTCAGGAGTTTTCAGGGATGATGATTACAAATCTAACGTTAAAGTACCAAATTAAAGATGGCTGATCCAATATGGTGGCTTTATACTATTAATTTGGTATCTCGTTATGGGCACGGTCGATCTTGGTAAAAATTGTAACTTAAGGGTTTTAAGGATTGCTGATTACGAGTCTAAAGTCAAAGATCCAAAATTCAAGATGGCTGATCCAATGTGGCGACTTCATACCATTAATTCGGTATCTCGTTATGGGCACAGTCAATCTTGGTGATAATAGTGACTGAGGGGTTCTTGAACCTGCTGATTACAAATCTGCTATAGAATAAATCTAATATTGAAGATGGCGGATACAGAAAATATCATCAATTATAAAGAATCTCTATGACTTACCTGTTTTTAGTGCTGGAGTTACTTTCATATTTTGTATAATGTTACCATTAGTATTTTAAATACTTTCTAATCTAAAGTCTATTATCATGATCTGGATTTATAAAATGACTTCTTTGAATTTCCTGTATAGCAGGCGGATTGGTACACCTTTTATAGAGAAATTTAAAACTCTTTTTATGGTCATTTTTAGAGTAGTGGAAAAACAATCAATTGTTAAATTCTGCCGTAGCTCATATAAAAAGAGAAAGTGATGTAACAATAGCCGTATTCGAGTCTACCTACAGGCCATAGCGAGTTGCTTTATATTTTCGGCAGGCACCAATGCCATCACAAGCGCTTTTGCCGTGCGAGATAGCATGGTAGTGCCACTCAGCTGAAATTCCACAATCAAGTTTCTGGTTCACTAGATGCATCATTTAAGCTCTATTTTTACAAAGTTGCTTTGCACCATCGCACAGTGGGGGCATAAGCACATTTTTCGTTCAAAAGATTCTAGAGACCACAGTTTTCCACCGATTAAAATTTTTTTTTAATTTCAATTTAAGATAATTTGTAAGACATCTGTAGAAGCCGAATTTTAGATTTTATTCTCAAATTTCTACTTCTTCACCTTAAGAGTTGAATCATCATAATACTTGTCAATTTAAAAATAAAAGGTGACCTATCAAGCGATACAATTGCAAAATACCATAGATGTAGCACATATTATTTATAATTATATATTATGAATATTTAAAAGCATAAATCCAAGATGGAAGACCCAATATAACGAACCGAATTTTAGAAAAATCTCATACCCTGGCAAAAATAGTTACTTAGGGGTTTTTAGGGTCGCTAATGAATAATTTGCCATTAAAATTCGCTAATTTAAGATGACCGATTCAATATGGCAGACAATAATTAAAAAATTTCTCCAATACTGGCGTAAATTTTGACAAGGGGGTTTTCGGGGTCGCTGATTATTAATCTGTTATTGAAAATTGCGAATTCAAGATGGCCGATCCAATATGGCGAAAGGAAATTAAAAAATTCCTCGTATCTTGGCAAATATTTTTATTTGAGGGTTTTCTTAGTTGCTGATAAAAAATCTGTCGATGAAATTTGCAAATTTAAGATGGCCGACTCAATATAGCAGAACAAAATTTGAAAATCCCTTAAATCTTAGCAAATATCCATACAGAAGGGTTTTTGAGATGGTTGACTAAAAACATTGAATTAGTACGCTCGGAATTTCAAACGTAAAACTAATTTTGCCAAACACAATAGAATTCGGAATTAATTCTTGGATATGTTACGTAAAACTTGGTAAAAATATTCATTAAGATTTTTCCAAGATTCATGACTTTGAACAGGTAAGTATTATTTGTAAACAACAGATGTAGTATCATAAGGTACCCAAGGTGCAATGATTCGTGGCTTACTTCCGGCTTATATGTAATAAAAAATACTTCGTTCTTGGCCCTTAGGTGTATTAATATATCGTAGGTGTGCGTATGTTAAATAAATCTTGTAAATTCCATGGTAATGATATTAAATTTAGAGTAAAAGTATTTTTAAATGTATGTAAATATAGTATGTGTAGATGACACCGAGTAGTCTTTTTTATTACTGGAATGAGCAGAATTGTATTAACTATGAGCTTGAATAGTCAAGCACGCTAAAAAATATAAATGAAAAACGATTTCATAAAAAAACCCTTCAGAAAAGTTTGTCAGAAAATATCTAGAAAAAGAAAGAAGATATAAATACTAATTTATCCTGGTTACAGAGCAGTAGATTATAGTCAGCTGATGAACAACTAAGATTTTTGCATAATCTTGACCAGATATTCACCAGGTTTTCACATGAATATCTTCTGTTATTCAGCTGATTATCACCTTACGATCTTTAGGTGATGATTATCATCTGATTGTCATGTAATTATTGGATGAAAATCCGGTAAATATCATCTGATAAATAGGTAAATACTAGATAGGATTTGTTCCAACAGAATCAGACAAAGCTCACCTAATATCCACCAATATTAAGAGGATGTTCACCTAATAATAAGCTGATTATCACTATCCTCACATTAGGTTAGAAGCAGCTACAAGTCAGGTAAAAGTGATGTGAAATTCAGGTGAATATCAAATGAATATCATGCCAAAATTTCATTTGATTTTATCATCTGATTATCATTCCATAAGCAGCAAGCAAGATTTTTCATACTCCTGTATTATCAAACGTACAAGCAAACCATTAGAACCGTTAAAATGTCTGTCCTGGTTGCAGCATTTGAACAAATCACATTTTTTCCGGGTTTCTAAAAACTAGATTTATCGTATAGGTCTCAATATAGATACAAAATAAAATACGAGACATTATGAAGCTTATAATATTTAATTAGATAACTTTTAAGCAGAAAAAAGAGACAAAAACGCTTAATTTAAGATATATTTTTTTTAAACTTCAACTAATTTTGCTCCTCTAGGAAAAAAAGTTTTACCTTTAAACTGGGTCCGTATGTTTTTACTGTAAAGGCACATCATAATATTTCGTTTTGTTACATTAACAGTAATTGTTCTATAACCTCAATAAAATTTTACATTAAACTCCATGAAGAACCAAGGAGTCAGTGCATTAAAATTATATCTGCTACCTTACTAAAGCTTGTAATGAAATTATTATTGCAAATAAATGACTCAAACGTTATTTTAAGAAATAACTAGTAATAATCGGTGACCCCGAAAACGTTTAAGTGATGATATTTGCCAAGATTCAAGAAATTTTGTAATTTATTCTGCCATATGGAATCAACCAGCTTAAATTCGTAAATTTCGATGACATATTTTTAATAAGCGACCCCAAAACCCCCAAGTAAAAATATTTGCCAAGAAAAGGGGAATTTTTCAATTTTCACCCCCCATATTGGATCGGCCATCTTTAATTCGAAACTTTTAAAGACAATCTAATCATCTGTGACCCCAAAAAACCCTAAGTGAACATTTTTGCCAGAATAAGAGAAATTTTTCAATTTTTGGTCGCCATATTGGATCGGCCATCTTACGTTTGCAAATTTTAATAGCAGATTATTGATCCGCGACCCTAGAAACCCCTAAATAACTAATTTTGCCTGGATTTGTTATTTTGCAATTCGGTCTGCCATATTGGATCCGTCATCTTGGATTAATTCTTTTTTAATATTTTATTGATATAATTATATATAATATGCACTACATCTATGATATATCGCAATTTTATTGCTTGATAGGTCACCTTATGAATGATATTAATGTTTCTATCGACAAGTATTAGGATTTTTTGACTTTTGAGGTAAGGTATAAAGAACTTAGAATCCAAAATCGAAATTCAGCCTCCACAGATGATTTACAAATCATCTCACCTTGAAATTAAAAAAAATTATTAAAATCGGTCAAGAATTGTGGTCTCTAGAAGCTTCTACACGGAAAAAGTTATTTTCTACCCACTGTGGCATCGGTGACGTTATATATCGTTTTTACTTTTGGGCACATTCGATTCATTTCTGGTATAACTCTTTGCTGCATAAAGTACCCCGTAGCTACATCATGAGTGGTACAATCTGAAAGTAAGATATTGCTGTGATGATTTATCTCCTATTCAAAGCGATAGCAATATGCCACTGTGAAAACCACGCACTAGTCATTATTAAAATGAAAATCCCGTGATGCGTTTTGTGCTCCATAAGCATCGTTTTTTAGAAAAATCACATAGAACCCACACTACATCTATTTGCAATCGTTTCTTTTCTTCACGCATGAAATGAGATTATAGCTTTAGCAATGAAACTGTGTGGAATTAGAACTTTGAAAAGTTGTCACAAATTATCAACATAATCTTTTGAAGGGATACATTCTGGTTTCAAAGTACACCGATCACTAAATTAAGACGTGCTAAAAGTTATTTGTAAAATGATACAACTTTTCCAAAGCAGGGCTTCTACTGCAATCGAGCAAATAACATGCAGCCTTGGCATTTTTACAAAGAACAAAATTTATATAGTCCTCATAGTCACCTAATTTAATTCCAGAATTATTGCATGGATCTTTATAGTTAGCAGGTCTAGCATCGTCCTGACGTTCTGATGAATGGTACAAATACAAACGCTGTGCGTTCCCAAAGCTCTAGCAATAACAAACCATTTTTGTCTAAGTTATGCAAACTCGGTTGCCCCGATCGAAAATTGTAAATACTGATCTTTAAACATTAAATGCAGGGATTAAATATCGTAAAGTAGTAAATGTGCTTTTATTCTACCTGACAACTGATTTTAACAGATCCAGTATCTTTTTTGAGCATACGACATCTATTAGCATCAGATTCATAGAACTCAACGACTTTTGTGACTGTTTTGTCTGAAATGTTTTTTTTCTTCTTAATTGGTGGTACTGCCAATACCTTTTTTCTCTAATTCCTTCAAGCTTCTTGCCATTCCATTAAAATACGGGAACTCATATTAAATGTCAAAAATACTCCAGCAATCAGAGGCAATTGCCAGTATAGTTTGTTTCCTCAGATCGTTAGCAGCATAACTATTAAATTTTTTTTCAGGCCATCTGAAAGATCTTTCTATTGTTCCTGTCTTGATTCATAAACTCGTTCACTTAGTGACTTATGCTAATTTTTATTTAGGCTATTTAAGTATATGGTTCGGTTTTATCGATAAAAGTCTGGTTGAATTTTTTAATAGCATGCTGACAAGCATGTATTGCATATTTTGCATTTTTAATCCAAATTCGGAAACATTTGTATGATAGGCTCACCGATCGGATAAAGATTATAACTGCGACCTCTTATTCTTTGTAGGTTTACACATATTCTAGTACGTTACTGTGATACATGTGCAATAGCTCTGCTATCACTCGACATTCTAAGTCTTGTATTTAAATATGTAGCTTTGGCGTGTTCATAATTATCAGAACCTTCAAAAATAATATTTTATTAACAAAATTTTTGAAAAGAAATACTAATCTCGATGAATTTTCTGTAAAGAATCTATTGTTGCATGTTTCTATTAAATTTACGTAAACAGAAAAATGAAATGACTAAGATATAGATAAAATATAAAATGTCTCTTAATTTTATCATGCTATTTTCTTTAAGAAAAATTCTTTTGGTGAATATTCACTTTAGTTAAAACTGATAAATCCATCATTCATGTAGAAAAAAACGTCTTGAGAATATCAACAGTCTGTAAACGATGTCGACAAAATTTAGAAAAAGTTTGAAAATACTTCAAACCGATCGTCAGTTTCCAAACTTTTCCGTAAATCATCTAATTTTTTTATTCATATAATATAAAGTTATAACATAGAATAGGCTGTAAGTTAAACATTTATATGTTACATATTCGTATATCTCTACACATTACTACAAAAACTTTACCTGGACATAAAGGTCGATGTAGATCTCCATTTTTAGTTAAACAAACTGAGCACTGAACAATATTAATTAAAAGCTAAGAATACTGTATAATAAAATAATAAACGATACGTAAGCAGCTGCACAGCACATAAAATAATGACAGATTTGTTACAATATTACGTATTAACACGTTTTTCACTATTGAAATACTGCCAATGGATAAATTACGTTTGGGAAAAGGAAATAGAAATTTTTAGAATAAGATTCGTAAAAAAGACAATCATCATTTATGTTTAGGGGTCAAATATATAGCAAATACTTGTAAAATTTTAGGGAGCTCCTTCGGTCACGGAATTGACGTTATCTCCTAGACTAAGGCATATGCTAGTAGCTTGGTATCAGTTTTTATACATAGTTGTTAAAAAAATATAAAATTGCTTTACATTCGCTGCCATCTACATATTAAACAAAAATAGCAAGTAAAAATGAATGAACTTCTATATGTACTGCATGAAAAAATATTAAGCGGCTATCAAAAATAATTTTTTTTAACAATTATACACCTTAACTGACACTACGCTAGTAGCATTTGCTTTATTCTAGGAGATAACGTCGATTGCGTGACCGAAGATGCTCCCGGAAATCAAACAAGTTTTTGCTATGTATTTAGACCCCTAAACTTAAATTATGATAGTCTTTTTGTACAAATCACATTCCAAACATTGTTATTACTTTTTCTTAAAGGTCATATTTCCATATAATTATAGTGTAAAACGTGGAGATGCTTACTAATGTAACAAATCTGTTAATATTTTATGTGCTGTGCCGCTGCTTATCTGTCATTTACACTCTAAAAATACAGTATTTTAAGCATTTAATTTATATTGTTAAGTGTCAAGTTCTTAAACTCAAAATGTATATCTACACTGACCAGTATGTAAAAGTAAAGTTTCAGTAATGATGTGTAGAGATATACAAATATATAACATATGATTTAAACCTCCCGCCTATTCCATGTTATTACTTTATGTACTAAAAATGAAATAAATTAGATAATTTGTTTTTCAAACTTACAAAATGCTGACCCTGAAAATGGCAATAGCAACATAATAAAAAAATTTTAAGTAACTCTAGCACTATAAACAGGTAATTGATAGAGGTTCTTAATATTTAATAATATTCTGTGTATCTGCCATCTTAAATATTGGATTTATCCTACAGCAAATTTGTAATTATTATTATAAAGTAACCATATTGGATAAGCCATCTCAAGTTTTTGAATTTTGACTTTAAATTCGTCATCAGCAACCCTGAAAAACCTTGAGTCACAATTTTCACCAAGATTGACCGTGCTCATAATGGGATACCGAATTAATGGTATGGAGCCATCGTTTTGGATTGGCCATCTTGAATTACAAGGTTTTGACTGTCAAACAATGATCAGCAGCACTTTCTCATTCCGATCTACTATTTGATCTTTTTTCCGATATCTCTTAATTCCCGTGACTAGCGTTAACATTGCTATGTACGAAACTGCCAACTAGGAGACAACAGCCGCCATTTTTAATCCCCAATGTTAATTTTCCAAAATCACCAAACCAGATTTATTAGCCCTTGTCTTAAGCTTTCAAAGAAGCCAACGCGCATATTATTCTGTTGTTTCTAATTTTTCCCACCCAAATTATTCGGTTGACGCAGATCATTCCATAAATATCCTTGACCTGCTGTGATTAAAAAAAAAATTTTTTTACTATCCTATCATCATACATTCATAATATGGAAGGTAAAAGTTACGTTATAAAGTGGATCCTAACCTCTCTATTAGTGTGCCTGGATATGTGTGCTTTACAAAACCCGTAAAAATAGTTATTTGTGGTCTATCTTGCATTCTCTTTGAGATTTAGCGTTCTTTAGGTTTTCATGGTTATGTTGTAGCGAAATCATTTGAAAGTAAATTAGGCACATTTTTACTTACTTTCTTCACGAGCAGAAATTTTTTAAAAATTTTTGTATTTGATTCCATGAAGATATAGCCTAAAATCTGAGTTGTATTCTTCGTACGAGCATAGTAACATATGTGTACTATGGAGCCAGCAACGCTGAACGAGTATATGTGGTGACGGCGATTTAAACAGCCCGCCGCCCGCGGCACCAAGTTTTCCGTTTCACTTGCTAGATGGTCAAGCCTCCAAGTAGCTTTCTAGAGAGCTTGCTAAAAAATTATACTATATAAGTTCGAAATATACCCTAGGTTAGCTGGAGTTTAATATTCGACCCCTCTAACGTGGGTTTCCTCGTATCAGTGGGGTCGGGTATTAAATTTCCGTCAGAATCATGGTGCCCGAAATTTAATACTAGACCTCCCGAAACAAGAAACCCTACGTTGGAGGGGTCGTGTCTTTAGTCCCAGCCAGCGTTACGGTTTTACTTCGTTAACTCCCAGTGCCAACGCCAAGGTGTGCTATAAGAAGCATAGCTTGAAAAATCATGCAATGATGTTGCATTTAGCGCTGGATTGTGCCTTTTACGCGTATCTTTAAGAATTCTTAGAAAAATTAATAGAAAATAAATCCCTGCAAGATGTTATATTTGATGAGAAAATCCTAAATTTTGAAAATATGCTTGCTTTCTAAATTTATTAAACTACCATTTTTAACGAAACAAATTCGGGTTACTTAGACACTTAAAATAAAACACTCTGACGTAATAGGACTAATACATCCTATAGCCTACCCTTAAGCTCATAAATTTCTTGGGGTCTTTATAGACGACTACTCACGTTTGGCCATGGCCTACCTTATGTGGGCCAAAAACGAGACAGGCTTGAATGCTTTGTACGAAGTGCTAGGAATCTGTTAGGAAAGTATGCCAAATTATGTTACTTGCGCACTGATCAAGGGACTGTGTATACAGGCGGACACACTGTCGATGTGTGAAGCAAGTTTAAAGTTAAGCTACAGCTTGCTCCCCCTGACACAACCGGACTCAGATGAACGTCCAAAAGGTTTAATCAGACAATCTAAAAGGAGACGAGATGCTATATTCTGGATGCAAAGCTCCTGCTAAATATGTGGGACATAACACTGCAGGCAGCAGTTTACGCATATAACCGTACTCCGCATAAGTCAAATGACCTGGAGATACCACTTCAGAAATTTGCACCTCATAAATTTTTCAACATAAATCAGATCACACGTTTTGGATGTCTGGCTTATGTAAGGGTTCAAAGAAATACTGGGCCTTAGTTTGCTCCGACTGGACGACGGATTGTACTAGTCGGTTACACAAGCTCAGGATATATTTTTCTTTAGCTAGACGGAGGAAAATTTAATCAAAGCCAAGATGTACGATTTAGTGGACGATAAGTGTATGGTGATGTGTACGGGAAAAATATAATCAAAGACTGGGGCTGTAAAATAAAAGACGTGACCTTAAATACATGGTTTCTTTATTTTTATACTCTTGATAATATTGGTAAATAGATCTTAGGAACGAAGGGAGAGAAACTTGAGAAAATAGGGCATGGACGTCCGAGAAAAAGTAAAACGGTTGTGACTAAATATAGACTTATGTACATGGTTGACACAAGTTCTCAAGAACTGGACGATGCGATACCTATGCCTTACTGGCAAAAATCAATAAGTATCAAGTAACATATCTAGAAAATATGAATATAGAAATTAGAAGTGAATAGTTGGATGCCTTGGAAAATAAGAAGCGTGCAATAGGGTCACATAAAGTATGGAAAATTGCGGATCGTTCGTCAAGAATCTGGCCAAAAACTAAAAATAATCGACTCCTGATGGGTTCTGAAGCGCAAGATAGATCAAGGTGGAGAAATAAAGTATTAATCCAGACTAGTTATTCGAGGCTTTAAGGGTAAAAATCAGTATCACTTCAAGGAGTTTTACGCTCTAGTCTCCCAGTTATCTCTAATTATATGTGACCGGCAATAGCAAACAGATTTGATTAAGATATAAGACAACTAGATGTGAAAACCGCTATTATAAGTAGCACCATCAAAGAAAAAATCTACATGGAGATCCCGGACGGAACGAGTCACACTACTAAAGAGAAACAAAAAAAGTGTGTAAACTTTAAAAAACTTATTACGAGCTTAGAATCAGTCCTAAGCACTGGAATAGGCGTTTCACAGAAGCAGCCAATAAAATTGGCCTAAGTGCTTATCCCTATAGACCATGTTCATTTACATAAAGGTAAGGACAATGATTCTTATTCTTGGTCCTTTATGTCGATGATATTTTAATTGCCAGCAATAAGACATCAAAACTAGAATAGATAAAGTAGAGCCTAAGAAATGAACCCGATATGACAGATCTTGGAGAAGTAAAAAGTTTACTCGGCATCGACATCAAAAGACACTGAGATAAACAAACGATCGAGCTGGTGCAAGAACAGTACACATACAATATCTTAAGATGTTTTGTATTTATTAAGTTAAAGATCCGAAGAACTCCCACGGTGACTAATCAGGTCTTCAATCTCCAAAGAAGGATGAGAAAACAACAACGGAATGCGGACACTTTAAGCAAAACTAAAACTCGAAAGAATGCTCTATATAGAAAGGCTGTGAGTAGCTTACGCTATCTGTCAAACTTCGATAGGCCAGTCATTGCTTATGCATCGAATGTCCTAAGCAGACAACAGATCATTTGTACTAAGTAGGATTGGACTATGGTCAAACGAGTGAGTTAGATATTTACAAGGGACGATTTTTTATTGACAACCACACTCCTTAGTCCATAAACTCGTTTAAAACTTCCAATACCTTTAATTAAAATTCAAACAGATCTGTTTCTATCCATTCTTCACTCCTAAGGATGAAGATATTCTTTTTTCCTTTTTTTTCCAATATTTTTTTTGTACCATATCCATCTAAGTCTGTCTACATACGATATGTTTTGTGTCTTTTAAATGCTCGGTGCCTCAAACAACGTCAGTATATAATTTGAGACAGTAAAATTTCAGATTATCTACTGTTACACCTCCTGCATTTTACATCCACTTATCATCTATATTTTCTATATATTAACTGAAATGTACCAAGCTGCATGGGCACCTTTGTCTTACATCTTTTACTGAATTAAATAAATTTGTTAGCCTCTGGCCATAATTACCTTTTTTTTTACATTTATAAAATCTCTTCAACATTTTTGTCATTTCTATATCTAACCTTTGTTTTGATGTAGAGAAAATTGGTACAGTCTCGTGTGAGTGTAGAACTATACATAAGTATTGGCGTGGCGTCAAGCCGTACACGTATGCTGTGAGATACGCTTTAGTCAGTCTAGCGCTATAGCTTTTGTCGTAAGCAGTTGCTCTTTAGACGTTAAGATCACGATGTATGATAGTTAAGAATATTACTTTGCAATTATTGTTATACTGTCAATACTAACATTCATTATTCCCAACATAGTAGCAGAGCGCAGTTCATTTTTTCTTTGATACCTTCACGCGCTGCTTCGGTGGCGCGTGACAATCAACTAAGGACAAGATCCTAGTAAGAGTGTCAATCAAACACAAGATACTTACAAAAATTCATTGCAAGCGATCACAGATAGTAAAAGTGTAGATCCAGTGTTAAAAACAAGTATGTAACTAAGTAACCAGTAATCCAGTGGTAGAAATTGAATACAAAATCTGAAATGTCAATAAATGGTAAGTAAACAAAAGCAATTGAGCTCAGACAGAGATTTAAAATATTCAATAGTAAATTTCGTGAAAATAACTAGAAAAGGGCTCATAATAAAAAAAATTCTAGAAGATTCGAACAAAGAAGGAAACAAAATGACGGTAAGAGCGTAAATTGACGATGTTACTATTCCCGTTTTCGACAAAGAAGAGTTCAGCAGTTGAAAATTTAGATTACTAATGCTACTAGAAAACAAAGAATGAAAACAATAAGCTATTTAAGCGAGAACAGCAAAAGACGCAGAAGACACATGGAATGAACATGACCTTAAAGCAAGAGCGATAATCACAAGTACAGTAGCGAATAGACAACTTAAATACATAAGAGAGGGCGAGACACCTTTTGATATGATAAAAACATTTTTTAAATTGTATAAAGCAGAGAGTACAGCTTTATAAATTAAAAACAAAAGCAATATTGAGTATGTAAAATTGAAAAATTTTGAAAGTTACGAAAAATTATTCCTGAACTTTATAAAAGCTTTAAACGAGTTTAAAGTTGCAAGAGGCAATATTAAAGAAACAGAAAAAATAGATATTTTATAAAAGCGTTGCCGGCAAGTTATAGCTATATCGGAGACTGTATTGATTTGTTGTTCTAGAAGTTGTTCACACAGATTCAAATGGGCCGCATAATGCTATCGGTTATAAAGGATTAAAGAATTTTTTAACTTTTATTGATGAGTATAGTAAATGCACAAAAATTTATTGTATAAAAGAAAAATCAGAAACCTTAAATTGCTATATTTATTATGCTAATTTAGTTGAAAATCAGTTTAGTAAAAGGATTAAAAAACTTTAATGTGATAATGGGACTAAATATTTGAATCGAGAATTGTACTATTTTATTAAACACAAAGGAATCGAATTATTACCTTGCCCACCTTATGGACATAAACTAAATGGTATCGCTGAACGATACAACAGATCATTTATGGATATGAGTAGATGTCTAATGGAACAGGCTCGAATAAATCTACATTTCTTGCCAGAAGTAATGAAAACTATAGCATATTTATAAAATAAAACGATTGCAAGTACTGATAAAACAAAACACCGTATGAAATATGATTTTGTAAAAAGCCGATTGAATATGATGTAATGATTTATGGCAGTTGAGTATTCGTAAGAAAGCGAGAACAACAAAGAAAAAAAGGGGATGATAAAGCGCAATTAGGAATTTTAGTCGGTTACGAGGAAAATGGTTACAGGGTATTATTAAATAATCGAGTTATAGTAGCTGGACATGTGGATGTAGTTTTAAGATGAAATAAAAATAACTTGTTTGAATGAAAATAAGAATGATAATATAAGTAATAATGAAAATAGAGATGAAAATTAGGATAATTATTTAAGCGATAGCGAGCATGAAAATTAAGTAAATGAAGTGGAATCAGGAAAGAGTGATGATATAAAGATAAAAAAAAAAATCTTATAGAAAAAACAATCCGATTAAGAGATATGGTAATCCAATAACCCATGTTATTTGTGTAAATTATATAAATGCAAATGTACCTATTACATTCGAGGAGGCGACAAATTCTAATAAAATTAAAAATGGCAATAAGCAATGGATATTGAAATTAAAAATATAAATAAAAATAATACTTAGAACATTGTCGAAAAATCAAAGTATAAGGAAATGTTAGATGTTAAATAAGGTTACAAGACCAAAGATAATCATACGTGTACGTCTAGCTTACTTGTTAGAGGTTTCAACAAAAAGATTATAATGATAAAGTGTATTCACCAGTAGGAAAAATGCAAACATTAAAAGTACTATTATCATATTGTTGTCAAAATAATTTGTTCATCGAGCAATTGGACGTTGCAACTGCATTTTTTAATGGAATAATCAAATCAGAGGTTTATGTAAATCTACCAAAAGGTTACAAGTTTGATAAAAATTAAGTTTGTAAATCAAACACAGCATTGTACGGTTTGAAAGAAAGTCCTAGAATAAGGTATGATACTTTTAATGATTTCATAAGCGGACAAAATTGTACTGGAAGTAATTACGATTTTAGTCTTTATACTAAAAAAAAATTTAATCTAATCCATATTTTAATCTTTGCAGATAGTTTATTAGTTTAATGTAGAAGTTTTAAAAAAATAGAAGAGAATAAACAAAATTGTTACAGAAGTTTCTTATGAAAAATTTGGGATAAATTAAAGAGTACATTGGAATTGAAATTGATTATGAAAAAGAAAACAGAATTATAAAAATGAGGCAAGAAAATTATATTGATACATTAGCAAAAAAATACAGGCAAGAAAACATTAAACTTTATAACACTCCTGTAGAAACAAACTTTCAGTAAGAAAAGGCAGAAATTTGTAAAGAACAGATAAAACATAGAAACTTGATTGGAGAACTTTTGTATATAAGTATAGGTACGAGACCAGATATTACTCATAGTGTAAATTACTTTAGCAGATTCCAAAATTATCATAATGAAACTTACTTTAAGTATGCGATGCGAATTTTGAAGTATTTGGTTAAAACAAAGAAATGAAATAGATATTTAATTATAATGAAAACAGTGACATGTTATACTGTATGGTAAATTTAGATTATACTAGAGTTAATCTTGACATAAAATTGATAACAGGTTATGCAAGTAGATTGTTTAATAATGTAACTTTTTGATACACCCATAAACAAAGGAATGTCACAAAATGTTTTACTTTTGCAGAATATACAGCAATATCTGAAGCATTAACTAAAGTATCGTTCATCAAGAATTTGTTAAGTGAAATGTTTGATATTAAATGTCATTAGCCTATAAATATTTATGAAGTTAATTTAGGTGCAGTTGTAATAGCTAAATATGGAAACTTTACAAATAATTCAAAGCACATTAAAGTGCTATATCACTATATTATTGAAAATTATGAAAATATAAACATTTATATAATTAAGATTGAGTTTAACAAAAATTTAGCTGACAATTTAGCGAAAAGTTTAGGTAAACAGAAATTTATAAAAAACAGGAAAATGTTAAAACTTGTACAACTAAAATTTAAATAGAGTGTAAACAGGTAAGACTGTAAATTTAAGGAAGCATGTTGTAATATATATTAAATTGGTTTAATCTTGTCTGAGTATAGAACTATACATACGTGGACGCGTGGCGTCAAGCAGTACACGTATACTGTGAGATACGCTTCAGTCAACCTAGCTCTAGCTTTTGTCGTAAGCAGTTGCTCTTATGTCATGAAGGTCACGATGTATAATAGTCAATAAGTTTACTTTCTAAATACATATTATTATACTTTTAACACTACCTTTCATCATTCTTAACAACCTTATTACAACTAATTTGACCCGTAACAGTTCTCTACGAATGTTATCAAATTTATTTTTGAAGTCAACAAACACAGCATACAATTAGTTGCTCCCTTCCTCTATTTCATTTTCAATAAAATTATTTAGTATAAGAATTTGCAAACTATTTTTTCTTTTTACTCTGGGGCCAGACTTACTTTTCTTTATTATTTTACACTCATCTACCATCTTTTTTACTTTTTTAGCGATTTAAATAGCTAATATCTTGTTTGCAACACTTAAACACCCCATCTTCTGTAGTGTTAACGTCCTACTGCTCCTTCCCTGCTTTAAGAATTTAATGGACTCTTCCCATTTCTAAACCTTCAATAGAATGTTTTTCTTTAGTAAACTATGACGTATGTTTGTAAAATCAATCATCTAAATTAATTGCAGATTTTTGAAACATTTTTTTGTAATTCTGTATTTTTCTGTAGCTTTTCCATTTTTTATTTTCCCCAATACATTATTTAATTCAATAACGGATACATACTCGTATACGAATATGTACCATATTAATAATTAACCTACAGCCTATCCCATTTTATAACTTTTTTTATATAAATGAAAAAATTAGATGATTTACGTAAAAGTTTGGAAACTGACGATCAGTTAGAAGTAAGTGTTTTTTATTTATTTTTTTATTTTTTGGATATCGTTTGCAGATTGTTAATATTCCCAAGATGTTTTTCTACACAAATAATAGATTTATTAGTTTTATCTAAAGATAAATTTTTTAAAAGAAACTTTCTTAAAGAGAGAAGCATGATACAATTAAGAGCCATGTTTTATTTTATCTATTTCTTGGTCATCTAATTTTTTGCTCAAGGTAAGTTTAATAGATACATATAACAATGGATTCGTTACAGACGATTCTTTGAAATAAGTATTTTTTTGCGAAAATTTTGTATATAAAATGTTATTTTTGAAGGTTTAGATAATTCTAAACACGCCAAAGCTACATATTTACATACAAGACTCATAATGTTGAGTAATAGCAAAGCTACTGCACATGTATCACAGTAACGTACTAGAATATGTGTAAACCTACAAAGAATAAAAAGTCGCAGTTATAATCTTTATCCGATCGGTGAACCTATCATACAAATGTTTCCGAATTTGGATTAAAAATGCAAAATATGCAATACATGCTTGTCAGCTTGCTATAGGAAAATTCAACCAGACTCTTATCGAAAAGACCAGACCATAGACTTGAATGGCCTGGAAGAACATTAGCATAAGTCACTAAGTGAAAAAGTTTATGAATCAAGACAAAAACAATAAGAAGAACTCCAAGGAAAAAAAATAGTATTAGCAGTACCGCCTTTAAAAAAAAGAATATTTCTGACAAAACGGTTTCGAAAGTTGTGGAGTTTTATAAATCTGATGCTAATAGCCGTCTCATGCTTAAAAAAGATACTGTATCTGCTAAAATTGGTTGTCAGGTAGAGAGAAAGCAAAAGCATTTACTACTTTACGATATTAAATATCTCCATTTAATGTTTAAAAATCAGTATTTACAATTTTTGATCGGGGCAACCAAGTTAGCGTAACTTAGACAAAAATGGTGTGTTATTGCTGGAGCTTCGGGAACGGACAGCGTTTGTATTTGTACCATTTATCAGAACGTCAAGGCGATGCTGGTCGCTGCTCTCTTTAATGACAATTCTAAAGTGAACTTGGGTGACTATAAAGACTGTATGAATCTTGTTCTTTGTAAGAATGCCAAGGCTGCATGTTATTTCCTCAATTGCAGTAGATGCCCTGATTTAGAAAAGATGTATCATTTGTTATTCGAAAAACTAAAGCAACAAAATGTACAACAATTAATTTTAGCACGTCTTAATCTAGTGATCAATATACTTTGAAACAAGAATATCTTCCTGCGAAAGATTATGTTGATAATTTGTGACAACACTTTAAAGTTATAATTCCACGCAGTTACATTGCTAATGCTCAATCTTATTCCATGCGTAAAGAAAAAGAACAATTACATGTAGAGGAAGTGTGGCTTTCATTTGATTTTCTGAAAAACTATGCCTATGTGTAACTAGTGCGCGGTTTTCACAGTGGCATATTATTATCGCTTTGGAAAGGAGATAAGGCATCACAGTATTATCTTACTTTCAGATTATACACCTCATGATGCACCAGAAACTTATACCAGATATAAAACGAATGTGCCAAAAAGTAAAAACGCTATACTACGTCACCGATGCTACAGTGAGTGGAAAGGAATTTATTTCGTTCAAAAGTTTATAGAGACCACAATTCTCAACCGATTTTAGTAATTTTTTTTTATTTTAAGGTAAGATTATTTGTAAATAATCTGTGGAGGCCGAATCTCGATTTTGGATTCTAAGTTCTTTATACCTTACCTTAAAAGTCGAAAAATCTTAATACTTGTCGATACAAACATAAATATCATTCATAAAGTGACCTATCAAGCAATAAAATTGCGACATATCATAGATGTAGTACATATTATATATAATTATATCAATGAAATATTTGAAAATAATTAATCCAAGATGACAGATCCAATATTGCAGACCGAATTTCAGAATAACAAATCCAGGCAAAAATAGTTATTTGGGGGTTTCTAGGGTTGCGGATCAATAATCTGCTATTAAAATTTGCAAAATTAAGTTGGCCGATCCAATATGTGGGACAAAAATGGAAAAATTTCTCCAATCCTAGCAAAGATTTTCAATAAGCAGTTTTGGAGGTCGCTGATGATTAATCTGTCATTAAACTTTTCGAATTTAAGATGGCCGATCCAATATGGCGCGAGAAAATTAAAAAATTCCTCTTATCTTGGCAAATAGTTTCACTCGGGGGTTTTGGGGTCGCTAATTGATAATGTGTCATCGAACTTTGCGAATGTAAGATGTTTGATTCAATATAGGGAAAAAAATTTGAAAATCCCCCTAATCTTGGCTAATATTCTCAATCGAACGTTTTCGGGGTCGCCGATTATTAATAGTTATTTTTTAAAATAACATTCGCAACCTTTTTTTGCAATCATCATTTTATTACAAGCTTTAATAAGGTAGCAGATATTTCAATGCACTGATTCCTTGGTTTTTATGGAGTTTGATATAGATTTTTTTGGAGGTTATTTAACAATTAATTTTAATGTTACAAAACGAAATATGATGTGTCTTTGCAGTGAGAACATAGGGACACAGTTTGAAGGATAAACTTCTTTTTTCTGTGAGAAGCATACTCTCGTTCATGATTTTTTTTTACAAAACTCATAAACAGTTAGCTCTTTGCAAAATGAAAGCCATACGTACCAATTCTCAAAAGTTATAACACATCAAGAAAACGAGTTTTAAAAACATACATCTAAAATTAAGCGTTTCTGTCGCTTTTTTCTGCTTTAATGCCATCTAATTAAACAATATAAGCTTTGTAATGTCTCATATTTCATTTTTTTTCTATATTGAGACCTATAGGATAAATCGACTTTTTGAAACCCTGAAAAAAAAGTGATTTCTTCGAATACTGCAACCAGGACGGACATTTTAGCGGTTCCGAAGGTTTGCTTATATGTCTGATAATACAGGAGTATGGGAAATCTTTCTAGCTGCGTATGGAATGATAATCAGATGATAATCAACTGACATTTTGGCATGATATTTATTTGATATTCATCTGAATCTCACATTACTATTATCTGACATGTAGCTGCTTATGACCTGATGTATGGATGGTGATAATCAGCTAATTATCAGGTCAAAATCATCTCAATATTAGTAGATATCAGATAAGCTTTGTCTGATTCTATTAGAACAAAGCCTATCTGGTGTTCACCTATTTGTCAAATGATATTTACTAGACCTTTATCCGATAATTACATGATAATCAGATGATAATCATCACCTAATTATCGTAAGGTAATAGTCAGCTGAATAACAGGAGATATTCATGTAAAAAATTGGTGAATATCAGGTAAAGATTAGGCTAAAGTCTAAGGTGTTCATCAGTTGACTATAACCTGTCGCTCAATACCCTGAATGCATTAGAATTTTTCTTTCCTTTTTTTTAAAGTCATTTTCTAACAAACTTTTTCAAACTGTTTTTACATGAAATCGTTTTTTATCTATATTTTTTAGAGTGCTTGACTATTCAAGCTCATAGTTAGTACCATTCGGTTTATTTTAGTAATAATAAAGATTACTTCGTGTTATCAACACATGCTGTATTCGCTTACATTTAAAAATACTTATACTCTTAATTTTATATCATAACCATGAAATTTACAAAATTTATTTAACATACGCACACTCACGATATATAAATACACCAAAGCGCCAAAGACAAAGTATTTTTTTCTACATACAAGCCAAGAATCAATGCACCTTGGGTACATTATGATACTACATCTTTTTTTTACAAATAATACTTACCTGTTCAAAGTCATGAATCTTGGAAAAATCCAAATGAATATTTTACCAAGTTTCACGCAACCTATCCAAAAATTATTTCCGAAATCTTTTGTGTTTGGAAAAATTAGTTCTACATTTGAAATTTCAAGCTTAGCAATAAGATGTTAGTAGTCATCTATCTCAAAAACCATCCTGTATGAACATTTGGTATGATTTAAGGAATTTTTAAATTTTCTTCTGCAATGTTAAATCAGTTGTCTTAAATTAGCGAATATTAATAGCAGATGCCAGAATCTAAGATGTTTATCAGCTGACTATAATCCATCGCTCTGTAGCCGGCATAAATTAGAATGGTAGAGAGATATGCTCGCACACCACTGCAGTATCATTATATACAGCTGCTGCGTACTGTCTTGCTTTTTATCTGTCTTCCTACCACTTGACTGATTGCTGTAGTTGGGGATCTATACATAAATATGTATTAGTATATTACGTTACGAGGCCGTAAAGTGGGTTGTGCACAGCCGCATGGAGTATATCGCCCAAGGCGAAGCCGAGGGCAATATTCATGCGGCCGATTGCAGCCCACCTGACGGCTGCGTGACGTATACGATTTTTCGTCATCCCCGACAAGAAAGTTTGTTCAACTTTGTAAATAAAAATTTAGGTTAGAACAGTATGTTATGTTGGAGTATTGTTTTCGTTTCAGTACTATATACTGCAGCCACGCTCCTGTGACAGTCGTTCGTTTATATAAAGGATCCAGTTACAGTCAAAGTTTATTAATGAACCTCTAACCGAAATTTCTAATAATATTATATGTGTCAGCCACTCTGCTATAAAAATCGTTCATTCATATAAAAAAATCAAGCAACACGCGAATGACGTTACTGAAGTTGTTTTTGTCTCTGCAGCAGTTACTGATTGAACTAGCACTAAATAAGTGTTCGCAGTAGCACGTAGTGTTAATCTTGAGTGCACGTGCACAAGAAAAGAGAAACAATATTATTAATACAGTACTCGATAAACAGAACAACCGTGTAATCGATAGTTTTAAGAGGCGCGAGCCGACTCAGCTGACTCGACGTATATATATATATATATACGTGTATACACAAGTCACTCGACTAGAGAGACGCCTCGCGCATTCGTCTGGCTGGACCACCCTATGTATAGATATACATCATTAACTTCACGAGTCTTTTTTGAGAGCGCGGACCTCTGACAGACACCTCTCACAGCGGCCGTACAGTACTCC
>JAPYYV010001811.1:0-28544 GCA_030522625.1 Copidosoma aretas
ATACAACAACGCGTCGCGGCGGCGGTATATATATAGGCGTCCTGATGCCTGCACTCTCGGCGAGTTCAATGAACTCTAATCCAAAACAAACTGCGACTATTCACGTACATATATACATACATCTTTATACCTGCGCGTATATTATGCATACACACCTTATCTATATAGAGTCCGGCTTACGACAGGATCGTTGCTGATGTGTGTTATCCCTGATAGGTACTTACCGATCGTCCTGACCGGGACGCCTCTGGTGCGCTGCACGAGTAGGTTTCGGCGCTTGAACTTGAAGCGAGAGCGCGCGCGTGCGGGGTCTTTAACCCCTATCGCACGGGCCGTAGTGGTACCTTATATACTACCTTTTTTATACCTATATTATACGCGTATAGCGGCAGCTGCCCGTGTCGCCTTCTGCCCCTTCTGCTCGTCCCTTGTATACTGCAGCTTACACTATGTATGTACATATACATGAGCCGGCTCTTTTGCCGTGCTTTTATTGCACGGGCCATCCACTTCTTTTTCTCCTCTCTCTCGTATCCCCTTTCGCCCCTCGTATTCGCGCGCGAGGACAAATTTCGGCGCAAAGTGCTTGCTATTTTTTATTCATTCGATCGGGTTGTTTTTCCTAATACTGGTAGTTAAAGAAGCTGGAGTTAAACTGATCTTTCTTTCCCAGGAAATTTACATATGCAATCAGCGAGGATGCGGGAAAATATTCGCCAACCAGGAGGAGTACAAGAACCACGAGGTCATGGAGAGTCTGAAAGTAAAATTCGTGTGAGTATATAACGATCGAGCGCCTGCAATAAAATTGCGGTCCGATGGTCCTTGAGTAATATTACGGAGGAAAATAAAAATACGTATGTACGTGTCGAGACAGTTGCAGCGAGCCAGGCTGCGGCAAGGAGCTGACGGATCCGGGCCGGATGTGGTGGCATTACCAGGAATGGCACAACAACGACACGAGCGTATTCGTCTGCCCGTACACGAACTGCGGCTCGGTGCACGCTACCAACGAAAATCTCCAGGAGCACATCGAATCCTTGCACAGGCAGCTCCCGCGGATACCGACCGAGCCGGAGATCATCTGCTTCGAGGGCACGGACACCGTCATGGACGAGGACATGTGCAACAGCAGGAATGAGGAAGAGGACGAGGATGAAGCGCAGGTTGCCGACTGCGGCAACGCCTCCACCCCCATGGCCAACGAATACGCTATCAACGAAGACAGCAGGATCGCGAGTACGAAACAGGTTCAGTCGAGCGAGGACCGCGGCGTCAAGGAGCAGTCGAAGCTCAGGGCGGCGCTCAGCGGTGCCGAATACTCGAAAAACGAAGCTCCGAACAGCAGAGTGGGCGACAACAACAACTCCAGCGGCTCCGGTTGCGCTGCAACGACTACTACTATTACTACTACTTCTACTACGACTAAGATTACTACTAGGTTTCCTAAGAACAAAGACTTGCTGATTACGAAGGAGAACTTTCTGGTCAAGTACGAGGCTAGATCGCCTATAAGCAATAACGACAGTGTTCTAGTGGACAGTTGTTCCCAAGACAGTAATACGATTTTCATAAGCAGCGATGTCTCGCTGACCAAAACGACGGGCCAAGAGCACAGGATAGATTTGGGTAATTTGGAAAAGGTTTTCAGGAACGGCTTCGAGAGGGATTCTTCCGCGAAGCCGGACGACAACGAGTCCAAGATTAATTGCTCCGACGACGAAGAGTATACACCGAAGAAGCAGCGAATATCAAGGTCCAAGCAGGAGCCGAAGAAGTGCGAGATCAACGGCTGCGGAAAGACGTACAAAAACAGAACGAGCTTTCGGCACCACCAGGACAGCCACAAGCTCGTCTCGAGCTTAATTAACGCTAATGCCGCAAAAGCCCAGAAACACAAGATCGAGAAGGCGACGACCATTAGCTTTTTCATGTGAGTTTGCGCTGCTTACAGCTTTTCTTTGGAACAAACGTGTGTGAAAACAAAAAAGAAAAAGAAAAATCAACAAGCGCTATTTGCACCCCGTTTTTTCAGATGTAAACGTTGTGGCACCCAGTTGAGCAACGCCGCCGCTCTGTGCAAACATTACCAGGAAACCCACGCCAACAGCAAACCGCAGCCGACTTCGACGGTTAAGAGCGCGGAAGTTCATCGGTGAGATTACGGCGAAATGATAACTTTTTTTCCGAAGCTGTATCTCAAATACAGTTTTATTTTTTCATTGTCACAGGTGCAAAGTAACGGGATGCGGGGCGGAGTTCGCCACACCGTCACTGCTGTCGAAACACCTCAACGAGCTGCACGCGAAGAATTCCGCGAATAATAACACCAACGCAAACATTAAGACTGGAAATGGGAGTGGAGCGATGGTCAAACAAATGTTCCACGAAAACGACGCCACTGCCCAGCGCGTAAACTTTAAGACTGACTTGAAAGCCAAGCACTCGCTCGGCTCCAACGAATTCGCCGCCGATGGTAAGGACAAGAATAGCCAATCGCAGAGCCTCGGTGAAAAAGAGGACGCCGGGAATTGATTTTCGTTCTTGTAAAGACTTTCAGTGGTACTTTTTTATCGTCAAAGTATTTTTGCATGATTTCTGCCCGAAACGGAGGGCACAACGTTGATGATTTTTTTAACGAAGTATATAGTTTCGGAAATACTTTAAAAGGGGAACGAAAATTTTCAATGTCCAATTTATTTTTATATGTTAGCGATTAAAATTCAGAAATTTTTAGGATCATTAGTGTTGTTGATTACTTTTTGACACTTGTTTAATGCGTAACGTGAAGAAAGTTTTGTTAAACTTAGAGTTGGCACTCGATGCTTTTTTGCAAGAAAAAAAGGTCAAGTTTGAAAAAGAATCGAAAAAAAAGTCAATCAAATTGAAGCATTTTCGTCTTTCAATCGAGATGTATTAGAAAAAAAAAAAATTCGGTGATGGATCAATTTGAAACAAACAAAGAGTGATAATAAAAATGCCATTTTTGTATAAAATCCTTTGAATCTACTACAACACGTAATATTAAACTCGTTAGAAAACGGTGTATAGTTAGAATAGAATTGGATTATTTTTGTTTGTTTCATCATTCAATTCAATGGTAATATTTGACAATTGAGATCATGCGGCGATAAACTGCCCACTCTCGCGAGCGCATGCATTGTTTTTGCGCATCGCGTGAAAAAAATTCGCAACACTAATTTATTTGGTTGATCATCATTTTATAGTCTAAGTGTGATCTATATATGAACTTGGTAGGATTTTTAAATTTGCTATCGAAAATTGTAGAACAAATGAAGCATGAAATTAATTGTGCTGTTAATTAAATGATTAAATGCACTATACAGTATAAAAGTATTACTAAATAAATAAGTTTTGTCTACATAATGGTCTCCTTCATTCGTGATCAACCCGAGTTACAAATTTTCACCACCCATCGGCCTGAAACTTCAAACTTCAACCGTTTCATCGCTTTTATATATTTTCGAGGCAGCTATCTGTGTATATATTATATATACATCCATAACCATAATTAGCGGAGAGAATAATATAAGCGCACCGAAGTACAGGGAAGATTCTCGACAAAATAACCGAACCTTTATACAAGTAGTATGGCACCTCTATAGATACCACCCTGGTAGCTGTAGACAAGACTTCTATTCCCCGAAGCGACTCTCTCTCCCTCTCAGGCGACGACGTATCCGCGAGCCGACGAGTTTTTGCGGCCGCCCCGTCGACTCGATCTCCGCGCCGTACCGTTTGCCTGCGCGCGCTGTCTTGTTTTCATACAAAATTATACACGCACTCGCCTGCGCGGCTGTTATCTCTTGGACAAATACACCCCCTACACTGTACTTTTAGCATACACGTCAGAGTTTATGAGTTAAGTGTATTATGCGTGCCAGCTGTCGTATGGCAGGCGTTGTATAGGTGCGGCGTCATCCCCGCGTTAATTTTGGCAACGCGAAATGGGGCAAACAGACGGCCGCTTTTTTTCCCCCCCCCCATGCAAGTTCCAGCGTCAGCGCGCGCGAGAGTCTCCGGACTCAAGGGTAGGCGGCGGGTGGTGGAAAAAGCGCGCCGAGAGGAGGGGGCGGCGACCTTGCGCCGGGACACTTCGCGCGGAGGGGAGCCGCCGCTGCTGCTTTAAGCTCGACGGCGGCAAGCTCGCGGCGCTCCGTAAATACGAGTGGCATCGCCAAATAAGGCGTTTCCCGAGGGGTTTCCGGTTTTCCCGACGCGAGCGCCCCGGCGAGGCTGCGCGGTGCGCGCTGCTGCAGCCCCGCGACACAAGAGATGCACGGGGGGAGGGAGCAGATAACCGCGCGCGGCAGCGAGTAGCATCCAAAGCGCGGCGCCGCGCGGTTCGGAGCGATCTTTTCTGTAGCGCGCGCTCGCGATCGTCCGTAATCTGTAATACTTGCAATTGCATAGTACAGTCCATGCGAGTGCGTGTTTGGATACAAGTGGATCGATTGTATTATACAGCGTGAAGTGAAGTTATTGGCCGGCGCGAGGAGAAAGACACGGGGAACGCGGTGTCGAGCGATTTTTGCCGATCGCGAATGCAGTTTCGAGGATCGAGGAGCACTTCTGGTGTATTCGATCGAGTTCCGGGTGTTGTGTTTTTTTACAGTGTAAGCTCGCCCCGTCTCATCACCTTTTGCTTATCTACATTAGATACTTGGTGTGCATGTGCTATTGTTTGTTTCTATGGATACTTACATTATACCTGTAGCCCTAAATTTGAAACTGCGCTTATCTTTTGTATAATACAAGTGTGTGGGACTCTGTATAGTCGGATGAGTGTACGCGGGAATCCGATAGCCCCGATGTCGAATAATAAACAGACGGATAATCCGACTGAAGTAATTTTTCGAAAGGACCCCGCTATTTGACCGTTTGCAACGCGTGAACGAGAAAATGCATGTATTGCAGCTTATGTATGTACGTACGCGCGTGTCATTCAAAATTACTCACAAATCGCGGATACTCAAATTCTACCGAGCGACGTTAAAATGAAAGTTAGCGGTTCGAATCCCCGGGGCCTGTGACTCACTATATGTAACATGTACAATAGCCTTGTCGATGATACGTTGCGGAACCAAAGCCGATCGATAAAGATTCTTTGTCAGACATGAACTGTCGAATGACTATTTATCCCTCTAATGACTTTTTCAACGGTTATTCAGCCGGGCCTCCACTTATAAGTACTAGAGAAACTTATCATGGATGATATTGGTGGCCCTATACGTGGTGAAAGCGCTCACCGAATATAAAAGCCGTACGACTAATACTACTACTTACTATTTAGCTTACTAGTGAGTAATCATATACAGTACTTTTTTTCGTTGACTCCACGACACTTGGGACAGTCGCTCGTCGCCGCTGACGGTTATTAGAAGAGGTACGTACATATGCATAATTCGGACTAATATTCTTGCAAACCATCGCCACCGATTTCGCTATTACAATTTATTCCCCTGGTTATCTACGAGTATTTTCACGCAAACTGTCCGTGCCCCTGCAGCAGCTGCTACTCGACGACGACGACGACGACGACGACGGAACAACTCTCGCGACGAGGGTCGGGCCCCACGACACCACTTACCTCTATTTTTAAGAGTAGCGCGCCGTATCCGTGCGTGAATCCATCGCGCGGTTTGTACGCCGCTATAATACTCCTCCTCCTTATCCTGCTCTTCGCTGCTTCTGCGGTTTTCTCTCTTGGCTTGGCCCCGGCTGCAGTGCATTTTCTCGCGCGATTATTTGTGCCGTGTATATACGTATACGTGTTGCGTACAAAAATTTCATTGTGTCACTCTTTTTTTTTTTTTTTTTTTTTTTTTTTTTTTTTTTTTTTTTTTTTTTTTTTTTTCTTTTTTTTTTTTTTTCTTTTTTTTTTTTTTGCTCTCTGTGGCAGCTGCGGTGGTGAGAGTTGAACTTGAGACGTCCCGTCTCTCCGTGAGTGTTTTGTTGTACACGGCGTACTTAGCCACGCGCGTTATATATACTTAGGGTAATGCACAACATCTACACCCGCGCATATTAAGTGTACCGTGCAATAATGTGTCTCCTTATGCATATACGTGCGTGCGGATGTGCACCTGTTGTGTTATTATTTGCTTGACCGCCTATATATGAGTGCGGTGCCGCTGACGGCTTATATTATAGTGTGTGTGTGTGTGTGTGTGTGAAAATTTATTTTCGTCACCACCGTCGGCTGCTGCTGCTTCTAATTCTGCCCGCGTGCATGGAAACCCGCGCGCGGCTCATCATTGCACCGCGACGAAATACCGATAACACACACGATGATATTATACGGTCGTATCTATAGCACATAAGTATACCATTGCTCGTTGTAACATACAAATGCATAATATATATATATATTATACTCACCTAAACGATCCGAAGCGTCACCGCGGCAGATCATCGTCTGCGCCGATCTGTAAACAAGTAAGCGCCGATAGCGCTGTAATTTATCGCTCAATTCCCTCGTTCGGATTATGGGCCAGAAACTATGATATAAACTCGCGCCCTAGGCTATAATAAGTATTATACACTACTTCTCCGGGGATTCCTCGGCGGCGCTCTCGCTCTTTCTTTCTTCCTTCCCTTGCCTGTCCGCCCGATCGTCCGCTCGGCGCAATAAGAATCATCGGGTATTTTTAAACCCGCACGGCCGAAGCGTGCGCCGCACACGTAAGGAGCGTCATAATTCCGAGCGACGAGCGCGTGTGCTCGTGAGTAATCCGTCTCGTCGATTCTTTGCTTTCGGTTTAATTTGTCATTACTTTTTTTTTTTTTTTTTTTTTTTTTTTTCATCGATTTTTCACGGAAAATCCAGAGTCAAAGAGAAAAAATGCTCACATTGTGCAGGGGGTTACCGGTGTTCGTTAGACAATATTGTGGCAAAGGGTACAACGCGCCCAGTGTTTTTATTTTCGTAAAGAGCCGAGGGCGACGGGGATAGTAAGTATAGGTGCAGCAGTCTGTATACGTGACTCAACGGAGATCGTACTTATTTACCTATATGTATATATATAACATCCATGCAGCGGCGACAGAAGCGCGACATGGAGTATACGGAGGGAGAGGTCTGACACTTGCAGCGGCACGGGGCGCGTAACGGCGCAAGTATGCGCAAGCTGTATATATGTACTTATACAAGGAGTCGCGTGTCATGCGAGCCGGGCATTTGTAAAATGCGCCCGGAGCATTAAATACGTGCAGCACGCACAACTGGCATCAGCGCTCGGACATTATGCGGAGCGAGCGGCTATTCCCTGCCCGACAAGTATCTTACCTATATAGGACACTCTCCGGAGGGAGGGGAAAAAAAAGCTCGCGCGGAGATCGAGAGAAATCGGAGGGCCCGGAAACCGCGGGACGACTCTCGCCCCTTGTTATCGCTTGCAGGTCCTGCCGGTCGCGTGCACCGGTTTTTTCGTTTGCTGCGCAGAGATAATTCGCCACTTGCCGTTGTATACTTACGACGTTACGATTTTTCGAGCGTTGCGCGCCGAGTATTCGTCGCGGAGGCACTTGCGGACGTATCCCTAATTGAGCGGACGCCGGGGTGGTTTGTTTTTTTCCGAGTGACCAATTATTTTCGGCTAAACGGCACGCCGGAGGAGAAAAGTATCTTGCGTTACATAGGCGCATGCAGTGGTACAACATGCGGGAGAGGAAGAAACGGCGGCGGTGGAGGAGAGCAGCGTCAAGGTTTTCGGGGCTAAAAATATATTTTCGGTGCAGGGTAAAATCATCAGCGTAGTAGTCTTCGTCGTCGTCGTCGTCGTGGTTCGTTTTGCAATGTTTTGAGGGGAAATCGGTTGCCCCGCGCGCGCTCGTCGATGCTCCCCCTCCGGACCGCCTCCGGCCCCACCTATTACCGGCTTCTATTCTCAGAGCACATTTGTAAAATAAGATTCGGAAGCATATTTGGAGTGATGCTGCGCCGCCGCTGTTGCCGCCGCGAACGACGATATTGATGTGTTCTACAAATATCCCGATGCACTTTTTTTCCCTCATACATTACATGTTCGACCATGTTTTATGTACACCTTTAATAAGTGTCAGTAGGTATACAGATACATTATGCTTTCTCCATGAGTCTCACGCTCCACTCGCCTCGACGGCTTTTCCGAGCCTTAGGTACTCATTTCTCACGCTACAGTTTTATTTCACTCCCGAGTCGTCCCAACCTTCTAAAATTACGGATGATCTAATTTTTGGATAACTCTGGGGTTGGGGTTTATTCGGCTCTAATGTTTACTAAAACACGAGGCGTGGATGTTTTTGATTAAATTCCAAAAACAATATCGTCTCCACATATTTTTAATTAACGATCTGAAGCGTCAACTAATAATCACACAGTTAAAAATGTCACATTCACCTAATACTACACCTGATAGCACATCGTAAGTTTATTTGATGAATTTAAATCTCGATTTAAATACAAAAAGTTCTGAGTAAAGATAAATAAGTACGTGACATTTTTGGGCTGGGCTGTAACTTTGATGTGTCAAAGTTAAAATTGGTAGTTATATATTCCACGAGACTGCTCCAAAAATATTTCCATTTGATCAAATTATAATTGACCCAGATAAACAATAATGATGAAACTATTATAAAATATGTAGAGGTAAGCTCGGAGCACGGATTGCCGTCATTTTTCATTTTTATTTCGGGATAAGTTGCACACAAGTACTTGAAAGCTCGGAAAAGCTAGTTGGAGGGGGAAAAGGCAAATTTAATTAATTAAGTACATAGTTACATACAAGACCGAGCTCATTATAAAGCGCGGATACCTATTCACGCGGGTTTTCAGATCTTTTGTAAGGCAATTGGCTAGCATGGGGAAACTATTGAGGATGAGGATATAGAAAGAAAGAGAAAGAGCACACATTATACTTATAGTCGGGACACTCGGGACGGGCGGCGGAGTCAAGCCGTGCACGCCCCCTAAGTTATATACCTAGTGAACCTAGTCCCTCCTCGTGGCTCTGGTGGGCCTGGTGGCTCATCGTTCGTCGCGTGTTCGAAAATCTGTGCTCTGTGCCGTCCGAGTCCGAGGTGCAGGTGTTATACTGTGTGTGCGTCTATATGTGCGTGATTCAAAAATAAACATTATTTTCTTCCTCGTTTTGTACTTGCTTATCCGCGTCTACGAGTTTTCCAATTACACTTGGCCGAATGAATCGAATATCAAATATCTACGCTTATCTGCAAGCTCGTATCAAGCTTACAGATTAGGTTGTTCGAGAGAGCAAGTAATGCGAGTATGAGTGTGAAGAACAGCACGGCACCAATCATCACCACATTCCAAGTATAAATATTATTTTATACGTAGAATAGAGAGGGTCCATTGTTGCATATTTAATACCAAAAGGAGCCGAGAGAGAGAGTAGAAGACTGATCGCGATTACGCGATTTGGCCAAAAAAAGTAGTTTACAGAGGGAGGAAAGAGCAATAAAACATATTTATACGGCACGATCGAGGGATACTTATGAGTTACACAGCCACGTAACACCGGGGGTTATAGCCGTGAGAGAGAGAAAAAGGAGCAGCAGCAGCAGCAGCAGCAGAAGAGCAGTTTGTCAGCAGCGGAGCAGATCATCTGCTGCAGCAACAGAGACTGGCGCAGAGAAAGGCTGACAGGCGGACAGGCCAGAGCCGCACAAGTAAATAACAGCGACGAAATATCATTTAGGACGTTCAAGTGTAGTACAGTCGCGAGTCTTCGTGTACGGAGTGCGTACAGTTAACAATGGACAAATCGGACGCATAACGGTTCACCAAAGAGAGAGTATAGGGGCTCTCCCGCGCACCAAGTGCCGTCCCTTTTGTAGGTTATAACATTGTCACACGCCAGCATCACCGACCTCAGAGGAAAATCCCTACGAGCCGCAGCTCCGGCTGTTCTTTCGCTTCCCCTTTCTTTCATCTTCTGCTCCTCCTCTAACTATTTCACCAAGAAAACACGCTGCGCTGGACCCTTTCCCAGAGCGGAAGGGACTGCACGTTCGGAGGTTTTACTTACCTAGGAAGCTATAGGTTGTACTTTTTTTTTCCTCGTTTAATTACCTGCACTATTACAATTGCTTATAAGTTACTCACATATATCAAGTCTACCGCGCGTTTTTCTTCCTCTTCTGCTTCTTATCCCGTCATCCTGCTCCTTTTCTTCTTTCTGCTAGCGTTTCCCTCTCCCGTGCTCCCGTCGTCGTCGTCACCGTCGTTGCCCGCGGGCCGCGACGTCTCCGTCGCGTACTTATATATTAAGTTTCTTCGTCGTCTCGTGGCAGTTATAGAGTGTGCTTGCTGTACTTACTTTCTTACATTTCACTTTACATATAAGTACATGTAAGTACTATCTACTTACGTGCGTGCGTGTGCATTTGGCTATAAAAGTGCCTATATATAGCAATGGAGCAAGTAATTTCGGAGCTTTGCTTCTTTTCTTCTTCTCTTCTTCTGTTCTTCGTGTTCTCTCTGCGATCGTATCCTCGGCGTATACTTACATGGCAGTGTGCAAATATCTTCCTCCTCGGTCTGTATGTCTGTATCGTATATAAGTACCTACCTAGCATGCTGCGTGGCTGTCTCTCGGCTCTCTCTCCGATGCTGATCCCGATTTTTTAGTTGCAACAGAGAAATCAGAAGAAAAAAAAAATACAAAACAATAATGAAAAGTGCGGTTTTTTCGTTGTAGGTCCTTAGAGTGCAGAGATGTCGTTTCGCGTGGTGCGCAGCAGTAAGTTCCGGCACGTCTACGGCACGGCCCTCAAGCGCGAGCAATGCTATGACAACATCAGGGTGTCCAAGTCCTCCTGGGACTCCACCTTCTGCGCAGTCAATCCCAAGTTCCTCGCCATCATCGTCGAGTCGGCTGGAGGCGGAGCCTTCATAGTTCTACCCCACAACAAGGTAAACTCTCTGTCTGTTTTACTTTCCTTTACTGTTATCTAGTCACATACAATAAAAACTATCCATTGCAAAAAAAAGTTTCCAAGTCCTGAATGCAATACCAAAAATAAAATAAAAATTCATCAGTGCTTTTATTTTCTTGCTTTATTCTTAATAGCATATATTCTGTTGATTTTTTTCCACATTACTGTTATTCTCTTTTGTGTAAAGATCTTTGGATTTATGTTTATGCAGAGTTTTATCAGTTAAATTCAACTATTTCTCCTGGTTCATTTGAATCTTTTACAAGTAATCGCGTTAAAAATCGGTTTTTATTTTCATTACAGATTGGTAGAATATCACCAGATCATCCACTGGTTGGTGGTCACAAAGGACCAGTGCTAGATATTGCATGGTGCCCGCACAACGACAACGTCATTGCCTCAGGATCTGAGGACTGTGTGGTCAAAGTCTGGCAAATCCCAGACGGTGGAATTTCCAGAACCCTAACAGAATCTGTAGTTGATCTACAGTTGCATCAAAGGAGAGTTGGTCTGGTGCTGTGGCATCCTACAGCTCTGAATATATTACTCACAGCTGGCTCTGATAATCTTGTGATCATATGGAATGTTGGCACAGGAGAGGCTCTGGTGAGAATAGATAGCCATCCCGACGTTGTTTACTCGGCTTGCTGGAACTGGGATGGCTCCAGATTAGTTACTACTTGCAAAGACAAAAAAATAAGAATCATCGAGCCTAGAACGGGAAATATCTTGGAAGAAGCTATTGCTCACGAAGGTAGTAAAGCTACAAGAGCCATATTTTTAAGGTATTTTTTTTTTGTAATCCATGAACCTCATTTATTTATAATGGATTTTTCTCAGAATTTCTGATAAAATGTTAATTGCATGTTTTTAGGCGCGGTCTAATATTTACAACCGGATTCAGCAAAATGTCGGAAAGACAATACTCTTTGAGGGCCCCAGACATGCTTGCTGAACCAATCGTCATGGTAGAGCTTGATACTAGTAATGGCGTGATGTTCCCCTTATATGATCCTGACACGAATTTGGTTTTCTTGTGTGGCAAGGGAGACTCAGTCATCCGTTACTTCGAAATCACTCCCGAGCCACCGTTCGTTCACTACATCAATACGTTCCAAACGCCGGATCCCCAGAGAGGAATTGGTATGATGCCTAAGCGTGGCTGTGACGTTAATAGTTGCGAAATCTCGCGGTTCTATCGACTGAATAATTCTGGCTTCTGTCAAGTCATATCAATGACTGTCCCAAGAAAGGTATTATATCACTTTCTTTATTTAATCAACGAAGCCACATAAATCACCTCTAAGATTCACATACACTTTTGTAGTCTGAACTGTTCCAAGAAGATTTATATCCCGACACTCCCGGTCATACTGCTGCTATCACAGCGGAAGAATGGGAAGCTGGTCAAGATGCTGACCCTCTCTTTATTTCGTTGAGAGATGGTTATCAACCTATAGCTTCCAAAAATGAACTCAAGGTTCAGAAAAAAGTCAATGTTCTTAATAAGTCGGCAAAAGTTGGTGCAAACTCCACATCTGCTCCGGTAGCAGCGGATATTTCTGTGAGTACCCTTTTTGTACATAATATTTTGTGAATGTGTTTAATAGAATAAAAAAAAAAAAAAAAAACCAAAAAAATAACTTCGATTTTTCGTTTTATTTACAGGAGGATATTCTTAAAGAATTTTCTGAAGAAATTCGGAAACTAAAAGCTATGATTGTTAAACACGAGGGCCGGATTCGAGTTTTGGAATCTGCAGTGGCGCTACAAATGAAGGAACAAGAAAGAAACGAAGTGTCCTCGCCTGTTGATAAAGAGTCGCTTGCATCTGATGAAGTTTGATTCAGCTAAGGGTTATATTTGTGTAACCTTGCACACGGAAACCATTTACTGTGTGATAAATGATAAAAACGAACGTGCGTATTATATTTTGATATGATGTGTATATACTAGGTAACTTAGCATAGTAGCGTGCTCCAAAAAGAAAAAAAACATCGACAGTGTCTTATTAATTATTTATTGTACATCCAGCGTCTGGAAAATGTATCTCTGCTTCTACTATTCTACTCCGTTTTCTCTTCTCATTCATCTACTTATTCACATTTTTATAATCTTTTACATGATTTACCATAATAATATATCGAAAATCATTCATCGTTACCTGTTAATAGGATTTACGTTTATGTTACATTTTAGTGTTATGTTATTTTTTGAGATTTTTATGTACATGTGCGTGTGCCTTGGAGGAAAACAAACGTTTCGTAAATCACAAGTGCCTTAATTTGTACAGAAAAAATCTACTGTAAAATAACAAATCTAACAAAACGATTGTTCTACTGATTGCTATTTTGACATTTCAAAGAAAAAGAAAAAAAAAAACTTGAAATTGTGAATTGTCTTGTATCATATTTTTTACAATTTACAAGATTGACTGTATTTTTCGAATTTTTAAAAAAAAATTAATTTGTTGCTCAATTGTTACATATGTTCGATACATAATTGACAATTCATGATGACAAATTTCATTCTTTGTCTCGTTAAAAATAGAAAAGAAAAAATAAATTGATTTTAAAATATTTCACTGATTGTTTTTAATTAACAAACAATAAACCCTAATATTTTCCATTCTTTGACAAAATATGTGACTCGAAAGAACCGTTGACCATGTCTCCTTGTCTACTTTGCTGATCTGCTAAGCAATGTTTACGAGAATACAATAGACCGCAATTTAATCAAGAGCTTTTGTGTTTGTGTCACAGTTTACTCTAACGGTAAGCCAAACAATGATAACATGGTAAATGAGTAAAACGGATAATGCAATAAAATAAACACACCCATACCTGATGCACTCGATTTAATCGAGTCGATTAGTATAAGCAAATCAAATAACAGTGTCTACATACAAAGAAATTATAATTGAATAATGAATAGTCTAAATTAAAAGAAAATATATGTAAAATAAGTACCACTATACTACCATGTTTTTAAAAACCAGATGGCAGCAGATATAAGTGTGCCCCGCGACGGTCGGACGGTGCGTCGGACGTCACTGCAGAAATGTCTCCATCACGCAGCAGACCAGCAGTAGCACCCATGGCACTGATAGCGCGGGTCGAAGGGAGCCATTAAGGGTACTTTATGATTCCTCCGATGTAAACATACGGACGCACGTCAACTGATGCAGTGCAAAATGTGCCACTAAAACGTGCTCCAGATCCAATCGTTCAATATGTACCTTGATAAATTATTATTATTATTTTATCTGTGGAATGCTGCCATAGTTGGATATGCCCTTGCAAATCCAGACACGTTTGAAATACAAGGTAAATCGTTTGCTTTTACCTGCACTATCATACCATTTTTATCATGGATTTGTTTGCCATCACATTTTCAGTTCGAATTGGTTCAGACCAGTTTGGTCTTGTGCGAACGACTTGAGCAACAAAAACAAGCTATTAAAAATTAAAATCTTGTTTGTTAATAATAACATAATTATTCACACAGATGCCAACAGTAAAAGAAAATTCAATTTACTAGACTTATTAAAGGATTATGAGGAAAGTGATAGAGAGCAAAGAAGAGATTCCACTGAGGAACCAATCGAAACTTGGACAGGTAGATGGATGCCTGCTAGACCTGGTGAACCTCCATTACCTCCAAAAATACTACCTTCTCAGAAATTTAACCAAATCAATGAATCGCATCATGATAATCACCTGATACCTATGGGAGTTAAGACACCCACTTGTGATGATGGAAAGGTGACGGAACAATCATTTGCCTTGTTATATTAAATCAATAAAATTAATCAAATTATACGTTCTATTTCAGACTAATTTAACTGCCGATTGGGAATACTACGAGTCAAGTAAAACGTGTTATGGTCAAGTGACAAGACCTGACCTTGGGTTACTTCCAAACATTACGTGTAAAACAATTCCTAAAAATTATGTGGTAATTATTAGCATTTTTCGAATTGCTTTTTCAAAGCATTGATTTTTCGATTTCTAGCTAACTTTTTCTCTAGGCATTGCACAAATGCATGTACGATGTCATTAAATACGATGAGCATATACCGCTATAGTGTGTATTACTTTAACGTTATTTTCATACACAAAATTGTATCCTTTTAATGATTAAACAATGACATATTTTATTCCAGTGGCACTCATAGACCAATATGGCCTATTTATGGAGAATATTCATACATTCCAAAACAAAGGTGGCTTCATAGTTTGGAGGTAAGATTTGAGTAATTTGAAAATAATTACTTAATTTGGTTAAATTTAAATGGCACTGCATTTCGTAGCATGGTGCAATCGTTATGTTGTATCATCCATGCGCAAATAAGGATATAGTTGAAAAATTGAAGCGTCTAGTAAAAACTTGTCTACGTAGGCATATTATTACTGTTAACAACATGCTTGAAGAAGAAAGGGTGAGTTTTCATAAATAATACTATAATTCATCAGTTAAAGTTGTTAAATAAATGATATGTGTTTGTTATTTAGCCTTTAGCATTGCTATCATGGGGCTGTATTTTGAGCATGTCTCACGTCAATGAGAAAGTTGTTGTCAAATTCATTAGAGAAAATGCGGCCTTTGCTGGAAATGCTCCAGAAAAGATTAAATATCAGGATGGTGAATTTTCCGATCAGCTGGAAGAAAAAGCCAAGACTGTGTCTGATGAAAAAGACTCAATTTTATGTCCGAAAATTTGACTTGCTGTGCTTTTATTCGCAAATTAACATTCATGCTTTAGAAAGTAATGAGATAAATATATCTATAAGTTGAAATATTTTTTATCCAATGAATTACATCCTGTTGTGTATATTATTTCTACATGTCCGTTTTTGTGGCAGAGAGACAGACTTAAAATCCAGAGGCAATGAATTCAAGTCTCAAACTGTCTACTTTTAAATGTAAATTCCAGTAAATCGTCATAGAGTCCGTGAATTTTCTAAATAAAAACCTAAATATGTGTTTAAGAGTGTATAAAAAAAAATGATGCGTGGAATCTGTGGAGCGGATAAATTACAAGACGTGTTTTAGAAGATATTCTGAAGTTTACTTCCTATCTAAAGATTTACATAATACAGCAGTATCTTTGAAATTAATCAAGTGCTACTAGATTATTATTTAATCGTCGCAAACGAGCTTCATCTCTAGATTACAACAGGCTTTTTTTCCTCTTTTCCCCGCATCTGAATTTGTTTTTTCAAACCACGGAACATATAAATATTTTTGTTTTACTCTACACGATCTTTCCGATAATTTAGATGTACTCAATGGTTATTAAAATTGCTTTTCAAGATGTGCTTACTGTTTCCATGTCATTTAATTAATTATTTTTACTCTATAATATGATGTGTGAGTAATTACAAAGCAAAATCGGAGAAATGTTGATTCAAATGAAGTAGAATAATGTACAAATTATTGTTATCGATCAAAACTTACGCGCCATGACATACAGATGCCTTACGCGCATATGTGCAGCACTTTAATTTTATTTAAAGATATTTTCGTTTGAAGAAACAAGGAATTTGAATGAATTATAAATACTCAGACTGTTTTTCGTAAAATATAAACTATCAGTCACCAGTGGAGTGAAAAAAAAAGCAAATATAAAGTTTTCTATTGTTTCATGCAAACCTGATCACTAGTCCTAAAGGTGAAAATGTTTCTTTTAGATCGTTAGTGCACTTGGAATGATAAAAGATACCATTTTTTATTTTCTCTACGCTCATACAACAGTACGAGTGTGTCGCTCTAACAGGAATCTATCTGACTTCAATATACTTATATACATAGTTCTCTGTTTTTATAAGATGTGTGTATATGATGTATTGGTTCATAAATTTTTTCTTTCTTTTTAATAACATGGTACAAAACTCTATAAGGTGGAATATTTTGATAATTATATACGTTAAGTACTTAATTTTCCAACAAGTCAAATAAACTTTTTAGTTCTAAGATATTTATTAAAAACTGATAGCTTTTATTTGAATATAATACAACATTGTAACACTTATAGCAATTTAAAAGCGATTTTGCGGTAACCTTATACTTTGGTTTTTGTTCTGACATTATGTAGGAAAAAGTCGACAGAACTAAACATATGAACCTCGGAGGAGATGGAATTTTTTTTAAATCTTATTTTTTTAATTTTTGTATCAACGAGATGGTATTATTTTTATTTTCGTACATTTTTTTAAAGCCATGATACTTTTTTCGTAAACTTAGTGGCATTTCAACATAGTCGCTTTTATATAAAAACGTACGCACAACTTTATAAAGATTTTTTCTATTCACAAAATTTAACAATTGAACCTTAATAATAAATATAAGATAGAAACACGTTGGCCAAAGAATGGAAAAATATTCATGAATCTGTAATAGAACCACAAGATATCCTGTAAAAATCCAAAGAGATTCGTTCATTGATTATTGATGACTTTTACAGAAAAATTGCATATTCGACTACTACGAAATTTCACATTGAATTACAGACAATAAAAATGCACAAAAGATAAATTTTAAAAAAATGACAAAAGTGTCTAACGAAGAATTGTTTAAAAAATCTACATTACGTGTCTGAATGTAGTGTATAGAAAGTTCACATACCCGAAGAGCCGATCACCTGCGTCGCGACAGTTTTTATCTCTCTAGGTAGTTTATTTTTTCGATATGCAACTATTTTTTTGAATATCAATATGCTTTCACTTTTTATATTTTTTCTCTGAAAATGCCTTTAGCTGTGAAGGTGTTGATTTTTTTTCTCATCGTTTAATCTACAACATAATTATACGATGGTGGCTTCCGTTTTGTGCTATGATTTACTTTTTTCCTCTCTTTCGCGACGAAAGGGCACATTTACTTGATCACAATGTCTATATATACTTGCCGTGATCGTCAGCGTCTCGACACGCATAAAAGTTTATATTTTTAAATTTTGTTTTGTTTTTCTGTTACCGAGCACGTCGAGCAGCTGTCGATTTCACGAAAGGTTTTGAAATTATTGCCAATTTTGTACACTTCATAATATGTTTATATGTATGGATGTTATATTCATATTTTTTTTCTCAATAAGATTAATTATTACGTCGTTTGAACTCAGGAAAAGCGTTTCATGTGATAATTTTTATTTGTTTGTTTCACATACTCGAGAGAAAACATACGTTAGTCACCCGATGACAGTATGAGACATTAATATTTATAGGCAGAAAACACCGTTGATTTATTAAGATTAGTCATCATTGAATACAGAATTCTTTGTGTCTTATGAACTCTTCTTTTTACTATGAAATACCTACAATAAAAAGTATTTGTAAGTTTTTTTTCTCTCATTTAAATATTTTCTCATCTCACTCTTTTGCTCTACAACTTTGTAGATTATTTTCTGAGCATTAATCACTTCTAATCACTACTTTTTTTCTTATGATTCTCCTCACTTTTTTGTTTTAATAATATTAGCTCATAAGTATAATCTCACTTTGTTGCATAAAATTCGCTCGCATGAACTTTTTTCACCATTTTTGTTTTAATTTATTGATTACTTAGTTAAATTTAGTTTTTTATGCAAATCTTTTTCTGCTTTTTATTTACCATTTCTTTCTAAACATTTTTAAAAATTATGATTTAGCTGAAACTGGAATTGACACTCATATAAGGTTATTAAAGTAGCCTTTGTTATTAATAATTGCACGGATGTGACACCGACCCATGTACATTTTTGATATCCCAATGTATAAGCAATAAGTTGCATGAAATTTTTTTCTTGTATATTAAGGATATATTTTTGGTTTACATAATTTTTTTTGAGCAAGCGACTCGCTTGATTGTTATTTATTTATTTTTTTTTATACATTATTTTTGTCGAATATACTAGAGTAAAAGCCGTTTACTATCAAGATTTATTGAGTATGAACACTATTAAGTAGTTTGACAAGAAATTTACAATTTACAAAAATATTTGATGATATCTCTCAGATTTTTCTGTCAAAAATGAAATAAATCGTCTATTCACTTACGGGTCGTGTAAAATCGCTATTGTTTTCAAAGAACGTCAAACTTAACGCATGATTGAATCCTGATTTTATGCACAACTACCTATAAGTCCGGTACTTATGTTAATAACAATATGTATATGTTTAGTTATAATCACGTACTCGGTCGTGCGCACACTGTGAGGCATTTTTTTTTTCTTAATTTGGTTTTTGTAAGTATTACGGTGTGAAAGTTTTAGTGCCGAGGTTTAACGCTTCGCTCACTGGCCTCTGAGACATCAAGAGAAATCGAGTGACTTTATTTTTTATTTCTCCTTTCGTTATACGATACAATATAACGTGTCAACTCGCAACTCATCTACGCCCTCTTTATGCGTATAATTGCGTGTAACTTTGATGATTGTTAACCATATAATATTCGTAATAAGTTGCGCGAACAAAATGACGAATGTAGTAATATGTGCAATTTCTAACTACCATCACCTTATTATTTGTTCACGGTATCTTTTACGCAACGTAATGCATTATTTCTCAATACCACTTACTAATGACAATTACTCCAAAAAGATAGTTTTCAAAAGAGCGACCAAATTCAGGAAGACGAGAAAAACGTCGAAATTTATTCATTTATTTTTATTCATTTTTTCTTTTTAATCGTGAGATAGAGAGAGAGAGAGAGAGAGAGAGAGAGAGAGAGAGAGAGAGAGAGAGAGAGAGAGAGAAATATAACAAGGTGAATTTTTGTCCACTTCACGCATTCATTTTTCTTTTTTCACGGTTTTAAGAATTCAAGATTAAAAAAAATAAAAGATCTACAACTAAGTCGAGTTGCCGCATGTAAGGGACAAGTGCGTATATCTCGATAAGCTATTTCAACCTCGACAAATGACTATATTACTTTTACTACTAAGACCGGAGACTTTTTGTTTGTTTGTTTTGTTGACTCGCTAGACAGAATTCTTTCTCTCTCTCATATTCGCTACATCTTACTTGTAATGTAAATCATCTTTTCATTTCGGGTCGTGTGTTTCTGTTTACATAATAACGATACTTATTTATACACTTATGTATTAAGGTGTTTTCGAGAGCGTGTGGGTGTATTTTCGCCAGTGTTTGAATATTTTGGAGTGTACCAGTAATTCAACCATTCGATAATAATGCAGTGTTGATTTTTTTTGTTTTTGTTTATTCATACGTATAATTGATAATAATTATAATAAATTCAAAGGTTACATCGCACGTCTAAACTTCAATCTCTCGGTAAATACATTATCACCTTAAACAAGAGATTCGAGTATCACCAAAGTATCTATATTCTTCGTTTAATCATTTTCCATAATGTGGTTTATTTGCACATAATACTTATTTTTATAATGTACAGAATTTATTGGATATCCGATAAATAATGAGAGGGATTCGTCAAATACAAGTAAATTACATTATTATTATTCTTATTATTATTACTATTATAATTATTACTATTATCATTGTTATTATTCTTTACCAATACTCGAAACGCTTAATTAACATTCATCGTGATTTGCATTTTATTTTTGCAATTTAGGCGCGCTCGCAACTTGTCGATCACAGTTGTCCTTGAATATATATTAATTCTGTATCTCCCATAATTCAATTATTTATTTATTTCCTTCTTTTTTTCTCGTCTTTTCTTTCTTACTCTTATCAGACGTCAAATTTAAAATCTACGTGCATCGATGAGAAAAAGTTCTAAGTCGGAAACTAGCACAGATTTTGTTCAAAAATCCACATGTCTCCAAATAACCATGAAACTTTGAAGGACTGGACACGAGTGGTAGTAGCAGATAATTAAGTTCATACATTATTTTTCCTTGCTCATCTAGTGAGTAGATCTCGATTGACCTTTCGAGTAGAAGTAATAATTATTTAATATTCACGTCAAATTTTCATCATGATGTCATTCGCTACGTAAATCAGCGGTACTTCTTCAATTCCTTTTCCTCTACTATTCTTTTTTTTCCCCATTTGCCGTTATAATGTAGACTAGGACCGCGAGGCGAATTTCCCTAACGAGTAAGTTAGCAGTTGATTAACTATTTTCTTGAATTTTTTTTTTTTTTTTTTTTTTATCACATTAAAATGCACAGATTTGAAGGTTGTAATTTAAAATTCAGCGCGATTAGTTTGACTTTTTTTTATATTTTTATTTTCAATTACTTTGTCCATTCTTTAGTACGTTTGATAGTTTGATGTATGTCAATTCGCGTAATTTTTACTCTCGATGTAGCCTTACAAGAATATTTTTAACATAACGCTCAAGGAAAACGCAACACGTCGAAGACATGGAGCTTTGTGTTTGCATAATCTAAGGATTGATAACGTATTTAAGAAGATTTGTGGTCGTGCACTTGTACCCAGTCTCCTAAATTCTACTCTTGTGCTATTAATGATGCTAACGATAAAAATTTTACGTCTGCACTGTGAAAGTTGAAGGATATGTTTATTTTGCTTAAGGCAATTTGACCAACTATATGCATACATAGATGTCGTCAAAACGAAAAAAATTATGTTGAAAATGGCAGCATTAGGTAGTGCACTTCCTAAAATGTCATACACATGCTGAATTATCCATATTGTTATATAACATGAGGTTCTGAACACAGTCTAAATAAACTCAAGCGCGCTAGTGAGCTCGCGGAAACAAGTGGGAACACATGAGGTTGCGGCATTTTGTTGTGGTTCACGTATGCGTAAAACATATTTATCCTGTTAAAAAAAAAAAAAAAAAAAAAAGAACCGACTGTCAGATGCCTTCGACGTCGCGCGTTACGCTTCGCGTTCATCCTGATTTCTAGCTTGTCAGAGCACTCGCTTAAATGCAGTATCACTCGATATAATTCTTCTCGACGCAGATAACTGAGATTATCAACTTCATCATGACTCCCATTTCACTTTTATTGTTATATAATGAGATAATTGTAGTAATGGTAGCTAATTAAGCTAACAGTAACACTTTCAGTACAGTACAATAGGGTCGTGAACCTTCGAGCTTCCATAATAATAATAATAATAATAATAATAATAATAATAATAATAATAATAATAATGATAATAATATCTCAACTCTCTCTCTCTTTCTCTTTTTTTTTATCATATTATTTGACTCTGCGGATACATACGTTCTCTCGCGTGTGAACGAACAATACGTCCTCTTCATCGTTGGATTTATTCCTCGTCTCGTTTATACATGATTAATAACGCACAAATTGCCTCGCAAAACACCGTCTGCGCGTAAACCATTGGTAAATACTTACCCTTTGCAACGTTAATATATATTTCTTTAATAATATCTCAAACGAAAACATGTGTTTTTTTAACATTATAATCTTGCTCGCAACGCTCTCGCGATATTCCCTACATAATATTTATATGATATAATACGATGCAATAATTCACTCGGCTCTCCTTGCCAATAATATATATTCCAAGTCTCCCCCGTTCCTGCTCGCCTCAAAAACCTCATCATCATCATCATCCTCCCTTTTCTCTTACTCTCTCCCTCTTTTTCGCTCACACACAAGAAATGTATGTATTTATTTAGCGTAATACATTATATTAAATATGTATATATATATAATATAAAGAGCGGTCCACGCGTTCGCCGCAAAGCTTACAATGCTCTCCCGCACTCGCAGTCGCACTCATCCCTCCATTCACGCTCGTCTCCACTTCACACCTGTATAATTTAAGTAATAAGTATTTATTGCTGCAGCAGAATACGCCTCCCCCTCTACACCTCCTCCCTTTGTATTTATCATCATCGAATTTCCTCCCTTTGTACGTAAGTATACTCTACAATACGTACATGTATATGTATAATATACTATATCGCAACGTCACTACTTTCCCATTCGTCCCCCTCTCAGCTCGCGTTCCGTTTCCATACGTAAGCCTAATTAAATGATACTATCTACAATAAATTAATAAATGTTCCATACAAAATATTACCCCGACAAACGAAACTTTACGGCTAAATGTGTATATTTAATATGCCTCGGTGTATATAACGTGTGACATTTGCTCGTGCTGTCGTTATTCAGCCTAATAAGTAGCGGCCCACCGGGTCTTTACTATAACATGACTGTATGGCATCTTTTCCCCTCGCCTTTTCCTTCAATTTCCGGGTTCTCGTTTCTCCAGGTTTTTTAAAATAAAAAATGTTTCATTTTGAGAGAGAGAGAGAGGCAAAGGAAAGTGGGTGGCTGTGTTTGTTCCGGGTAGAACTGCGTAAATGAGAGTGAATGTGTGTGTGTGATGGGGGTTAAGGGTTGGTTGGCGCGCGGCGCGCATGTGTACAACAAATAAGTATGTGTGTAAGTTGTACGTGCAGAACTTGGCTTGAACTTCAAGTCCCGCGTGCGCAGAGCACGTTTAATAAGTGTGTGTGTGTACATATACAATAACAAGGGCGAGCAAACGAGTTGACAAATTGCAGCGGCGACGGTATCGCTGTTCGTTTGTTTGCCTGTTTGTTCTCTATCATATTCCCCCCATCCCCCTCTCTCTCTCTGCCCGATGGGTAATCGACAATAAATCTGTCGCGTTAATACTCCGATGCATGTACGAGTGAACGCAAGACCCCAAACCCATCCACAGTCCTCTCGCAACAACACAATCATCATCATCATCGTCATCATCATCATCATCATCATCATCATCGTCTTGCCTCTGCTCTACTTCCTCGTTCTGCCTATTGTTTAGCCTCGTTTTTTTATTCTGTTACTGGTAATGTAGCTGTCGCAGGTCGCGGTGTAGGTACAACAACACTTTGCACGCGCGGCCGCTGCTTTTCGTGGGCGTTGGCGCGGCGCCGTCGGCGTACGGGATTCTGGACGTACTCGCACTACGACTGCGCCGTCTTCGGCTTCTCCTGGAAAAATCGGGGTAGGATTTTATCGCACGGTTCGGGCAATGCAACAACCGAGATGTGTTATAATACTGTGATATCAAAGATTACCTGATACGAGGAATTCACAGGCCGAGGTATGACATGACAGTGGTGCCAGCAATTAAGGCGAGGACGGTCAGGCAGATCAAGATCATGATCTTCTTCTGCTCTCCGCGAAATAAGCGAGTGCACGAAAATTTTGAGGAAAAGAAAACATCGATTAGTCAGGATTTCGTGTCGGCGAAATTATTTTTTTTTATTTTTTTTCTTGTTAATTTTCATGTGGCATATGGAGTACGCTTATAGTTAAACAAATAACATCAAACATCGTGAAACACATACATAATATCAATGTGTATGATGTACTATACACGTTTTTTTTTTTGTTTTTCCTTGCTCTGCCTAAAGTGTGTACTCAAATTTATCCGTCCAGAGTATTTATCCGCATTCTCTAGTGCTTTCCTTAAAACCTCAGATATTTGTTCAAAGTATTTTCTGTCCAATACTGCTACGGAATAACGTGTGTAACACATACGTATACATTCCGAATAACTTGGGACATGAGCGAAGTTTTTTTTTTCTTCATGATTTCCTCATATAACCGATAGTAATTTAGAAAACAGTACAACAAATTATGTGCTAGATCTACTCTACCGTATAGTGAATTGGCGTGTATGAGCCTATGTTTGCTCTTTTATTATCATTTGGTATGAGGTTTGAATAATGCCAGAATTATCAATAAGGTGCAACAAAACAATAAATACCATTTGATTGTTAAATAGAAACATTTATTTACACGTTCTAATAATCAAGTAGATTCTAGTAAATATAATCATAATAGTTGTGAATTTGTAAACATGACATTCAAAATTAATATTAACAGAAACAAAATGTGGGCCTTACCTACTATCACTTTTCGTTTGACCCATCTTAAACGCTTAAGTGAACTTTTTTAAAAGGATGTATCGACTCCATTGTTAAAAGAAAAAGAAAACAGAATCAGTCATGACATTCTCAAGATGAACAACATTAATGCTAAACTAAAATTTTATAAAAATGCTATCATTTAATTGTTTCTTGAACTCATTTTTTGAATTAAGCTTTCATGAATGGACCACGGAATGAAGCTTTTTTAATTTAATTTACTTGAAGTTACCACGTGTTCTCTGTTAAAGAAGGTAATTTAAAAATGTACAAATGTCGATATCTATGAATTGTAAGAAATATTAAAAATTAGTAAGTAAAAGCGTTCGTTTATACAAACAACAGTCTTTTGAAGTATGGATTTTATTTTAAGAGAAACGAATAAAAATATTTATTTTATAATATATTTTATATTTGTCACAGTACTAAAACTCTTTTTATCTGCATCTTTTTATGAATTTTAACTCGTATGAGAGCCTTCGTTTAAAGAAAACACTGATTTATTAATTTATTATCAGCAATCATTTGGGATATTTAATTTTTAATATGTTACAATGCCTGCTGCCATCTATACTTTATGCTATACGAACATTTAATAACTTTTAAATTTCCTGCCTTTAAACAGAACACGTAATCAGTCCAAGCCAATCGACTTTTGCACAAAAATGGTTCTCAACGTAATGAATAATTATTTTAAGGTAAGAAAAAAAAAAAAGCATACCCGTGTCAAGTTTGCATCTAATTTTTCTATAAGTTCTTTACGCAGTGTTTATTGTCAATTTTACAGCGTCAAACTATAAACAAAAGTGTATTCAGTGAGTCGTTCTCACCCGCATAAAGATAATGATTGATGTAGGTTTAATGAACTACGTGTATCTGAACTAAAACTTTATTAAGTTACTCCCCTCGTAATATCTTTTTTCCTTACTCTAGTTAATAATTAATATCCGGAACTCTCATTGGCAGGCAATTGCTCAAAATGAAATGCTTAAATTCTTCTTCATACGCTACATAAGTAATCAAGCAAATTAACATGCCAACTGGATATTAATATCTAAACGACGCAATAATCAATAGAACAAATATCGGTGCCACTAGCACCTGTCTTTATTTACATAAGCAGAACATTTCTAATTTTACTTTGCGATTGCCGGTAGTAAACTTTTCGACACATGCATGTGAGATAAATGATGGAAAAATTTCTAATTGAAAAAGACAAATATTACTAATACTTTGCTTGCGTGCATAACTATTTATAAAAAATAAATTTTTGTACACAAAAAAAGTATTTTATAAGAAAATATATAACTAGTAAACTGTCAAAGTCGACCTTTCGTGGAAAAAAGTCATACAACGATGCTCAATATAGACATTCTTTTGATTATAAAATACAATACACGTATCATGTAAGCACGAAAAATCAGTGGGTTGTGGTAATAAAAACATAGTAAGGAAGAACATCGGTCAATAAAAACGAACCATAATTATAGTTGTGTATTATAAATAATAATAATAATAATAATAATAATAATAATAATAATAATAATAATCGGTAACTGCTCCGTGTGACCGTGTCAGTGCGAAATTCAAATCAGCTTCGTCCGGGGCACATGCACATTATTACGCCCAACGATCTTTATTTACAGTAAGAGGATTCAAAAGTTTGCAGCATAAATTGTTGGATCACGTGAATACCTATTTTTCATTTAAATTACTTCGTAAGCACGTAATAGGTATAATCTTATGTATGTAAACGCAAACAGTAAAGAGATAATGTAAGCAATGAATCGCTTTTTATTAAAATATGATCCATACGTAGGTTAAAAAATCAACTAAAAACCGTTCACTGAATTTCGCACTGAGATTGCACTACTGTAATAATACATATAGACACATCGGTCGCAACACTTACAACAAGAGAAGATAGGTAATAATAAAAATGCATGTAATCAAACAATCGAGCAACATCAAGAGCCGCATTCTGCTTGATGAAAATATAAAAAGATAGAGGGCTAGGGCTCTGGGTATATATAGGTTTGTAGCTTTTATTATTTCACAAGTAGGCTTATAGGTGTAAAGTAACAACAACAATAATAATAATAATTATAATAATAATAATAATGATAATAATAATCGTATGTCTGCAGCTTTGCTCCACTGAAAAATAGGTATACAGTGACACAGAAGAGAGAGAGATATATATTGATGCTAGTTATATAACAACAGATGGATAGACAGTATGGTATATGTATAATAGTAGTATACAACAGACCGATGCGCGCGAAAGATAATCACAGCAACAGCAAAGAAGAGGCTAATGATAACAATATACATGACACATCGATATACACATACACATTTTTTATGATAATAATAATTATTATAACACAACAGAGGTGTGTGTAATGTATGTATATGTACAGATAATAGACAAGGTGTACATATGATATATATAGAGATTCAAAACGGCCGCAAAACGTGTGCCATCGACCATTTTTTTCTGTTCTTTTTTTTTTTTTTTCTATACGTGTACTCAATTTTTGTTGCTACTTAAGCTGGTGTCTACTTACTCTTTTCTCGGCGGACTCGGCAGAGCGATTCTCTCTCTCTCTCTCTATCTAAAATGACTCTAAGCGACGCTGCGACGAAAGAAGAAGACGCTACGGCGAGTCGTCGTCGGTGGATACACGTACAATAGGGTATACTTCTCCGCCTGTCAGCATACACATAATGCCCGTGCCTACTCCCTGCCATCGGCCGATCGATCCGCGAATTTGCCTTCACTCCTACGCCCCCGCTTTGCCTCCTTTCCGTCTTCCGTTCCATCTGTAACGAGACTTGGTGCCCCGTAGCTCCTTTCCCTTCGGCCCCAGGTGCGTCTCTCGCCTTTTTACCGTACGGCGCCTCTTTTGTGCCGGAACTGCATTCGTCAACCGATCGCTCGCGCAGGCGACGATTCAACGACGGTGGCTATTATTGTTACTGTTATTATCATCATTATTACTATCTGTTTCGTCGTGGTCTGTTCCTTGTCCCCTTGGAGTAAGTATTGCCGTCGGAGATTTATGCATAATGTTTCTAGTTTGTTGTCCACATCTTGCATTTTGTTCCCACTCGGGGATGACTCGTTCATTCGTACCAGGATATTTTACGCGCTATTATTATTACTATTATTGTATACCCTACTTTATTTTTAATCATTCAATTGTTTCGTATCATACACGAGTTATTACTGGAGGGTGCGAGCCCCCTTGTATGGTTCTCGTTAAATGCATAAAAATGATCGATTATTAAGCATGCCGTTTCGTGCGGGGACTACCGAGTTCGCCCCTCATTTTTGCCAATATCGGTCGCCGCTTTCCATATAATTTTTATACAAATTGAAGTATTTACAAGAAAATAAACAAAGCGAGCGCAGTGACGCTCTTTCCTGGCTTCATTTTCTCCTCGGCATTTTCTTCCTCTCTCGTTTAATTTCTTTTTCAAGAGACGCGAGACTCGAAAGTAGAAAAAGAACCTGACGAAGACACGGTACGCACAAGGACATTCACTGAAATTGAAAGGCTTTGTCTGTACTCGCTGTTCTTTTTTTTTTTTTTTTTTTTTTTTTTTTCCGGTGGCTTTGCCGCATTTTTTTTTCTTTTTTTTTTTTTCCCGTCTTTTTAAGAAAATTGATGCTCCTTAGGGCTTTTCTAAGTTTTTTTTTTTCACGGTGGAAAAAAAAA
>JAPYYV010001812.1:0-22762 GCA_030522625.1 Copidosoma aretas
TTCCACTTAAAGAATGGCTCGAAAAATGCCGTTCCAGTTAAGGCAGTATTAACCCTTATGAGATAATTGCTTTTAAATAAATTGTAAGTGCTGCCATAAATTAGTTTTTGTTTTTAAATAACAAATGAACATAATAAATTCATTATCTAATTGGCTCATTTAAAACAAAATCAATTTTGTTTTTTCTATTTACTGTTAAATGAGTTAGGTTTGAGTAATCGTTCCAGTTTCGGTGGTTTTACCTTATTCTTTGGCTTATTTCAAGCAAAAAAAGTTATACTTTTTTCCTTAAGATGCTCTATATTTGCGTTAAAAATTACTAATCGAAAAAATCAAAATAGGATTTGAAAGATTAGATTCATGCTTTCATTTCAGCTCAAAATAAGTTTTATATTTCGTTACCCTTCAGAGCTTTGACCATTTGAATTATTGCTAAAAATGATCAAATATGTGAACTTTTTAATGATTTTGAAAGTCACATATTTTTATTAACACAATTTCTCGATAAAAACTTTTAGTATTATTTTTCTAAGAGTGTGAGGAGTATTTTACGTCAATAAAAAGTAACTTTGCATGAAAATTAAGATTGTGCTTCTCAAATAAAACCATTTTTAGTATGAGTTACGCGCTCGAGAACGATTTTAAAAGTAGTATACATACAAAATGTTGGGTGCCAGGCTTACACATAAATAAATATCTTACTCTTTCGCTCTTAAACAATATTTATCGCTTTCAAGAATTAAAACAATTTTATAGCTTTTTTTTGTGCCGATAATATCGGTAATATTTAAATTTTTACAAAAATCGGTAACACTCAGAAATATGGTTATAATTTTTTTGGGTACAGGCACGCTTACAGGTGTAAAATTTTCTAAAACTACGATTCAAAGTAACAAATCCCTATAATTTCCATAAACTTCTAGAGATCGATTTTTTTGTTATTGATGCAGAAAGAAAAAGAACCGTTCCTAGTAACACTTAAAAAGTAGCTGAATCAGTATACTTTCGAGCATAATACTAATAAGCCTTAAAAAGTTTTGCTCCAAAAGAACTGTTGAATATCTGAAACATAACACTTTAAAGTCCTATACTCATTAAAGTTCATTTTGTCTATTGACATGGTATAAATTGATCAGTAACACGAATGTTAAAAGTTCGGTGGAATTACTCATATACCAATTGATTTTCTTAAGTACAGAAATCCATTCGATATTTTAAGCTCGATATAATTAAAATGTGGCCAAAATAGGAATAATTCGAAATATGTTGTCCTATTGTAATTCTTCTGATTCATGTGCCTTGGTATCGCTTTTTTCATTTAATGTCCTATAAAAATGAGAATTTTGGCCTATCTGGTATTTTTGCGAAGATATAGCATTTTACAAAATTTTTGGAACTGTTTTTCGTAGCATGCTATGGTTTCATTGTAAATATTTCATTATATTGCATTGTGATGTGTATTAAATATATAATAAGAATGCTATGATGTTTTAGTTATTAATCGAAAAGGTAATGAAGATTGGGCTACACGATCATATTACCAATTAAAAACTACTTTACCTATCGTTCAACATTGTGTTTTGAGTTTTTTCACCACGCTGTATTGCGGTATTGGGGTTCCAGTAAATGCTTACAAAATTTTATAGCTATAGAATTCATGAAAATAGTGAGAAAAATACGTACTGTTGTATTACAATAAAACTTTCTTTAGGAGCAGTGCAACTGTTTACTTAAGAATGCGTTGCGTTTTGTTTGCTGTAGTTAAAATCCATAAACCTCAGTATAGGGCATTCAGTGCATCATCGACGGTATTTGGTAAACTGTTTACTTCACTTTGATAAATTTTTATTACTGTTCAACTACATGAATATTTTTACCAAAATAAATAAAAAAAGGTAGAAAGCAGGTACATTAAAAAATGATCTAAACGTATAAATAAATAATGTAATGATGTAATTTGTGGCAAATGAAAAGCGATAAGAGACAATATGTCTTCATTAAAAACTAACAAAGGTTTCTAATACGAGCGGGGCTTCGGAGGATTTTTTGAGAAAATTTTGTTGAACTTACAAATGCCTACATTTTTCGTAATATGGTACATTATAATCGTGCTTATCAAGTTGTCTCTATTTTTATTACCTTGTACTTTTTTAGCCAGCTATAAGTTTCGTATAGTACTTATATACATATAATGCACGCATACTTAATACGTGTGGGTATATTAAATGTACGTAAGCAACACACAGAACTTAAGGCTCGCTACTTAAAAATACAGCATTTAAAATTATTAAAACTTTTCAGCATAATTGAAGTACAGCATTTAATGACAAGTCTAATAAATATTCATTTTACAAACATTTTAAACATATGAAGTTTGAGTACCCCCAACTTTTATATAGTTTTACAGTCGTGTACAGGGAACTTGAAGAGTAAAATAATTTTCTACTTTTTAGCCGAATAAGTGAAAGCTAGCTATACATTATTATTTTCTTTATTTCTCACTTTTTTCTGTAATGTATGCTTCTTTTGAGCTTAGGAACTTCAATAAATTATTTAGGTTTGTCAATTTACTGTTTTTGCAACTTAATTAACATGTTTACTCCGTCACACTCTTTTATTAAATACCTATATAATAGAAGCTGTAAGAAAAAGGGCGATCGATCGTTTTGTTTTGATTACGCATATAGACGTGGCCTATTCTATTTAACATGTTCGGTTGGAGTGGGAAAGCACTGATTTTTAACTTAGACACTTTTAAATTTAAAGCTGCACGATACGAATGAGCTTACAAAAACTTAATCGCTTGTGTTTTAATTTGTCGTACATTAATTTTTTTTTAATCTTGCACACTGCGGTAAGAGAAATATCAAATTATATTTTATATATGAGAAAATGTAAATAAGACCATACAATGTTTTATTTTTTCGCTGTTTCTCGGCTGTTCATCTGTAATTGACTCAGCATCGGGTTTTTGATTTATTTATTCTCTTTATAACATAAATATCTGCCTTAAATACAGATAAAAAGAAATTGCATAAATGGATATTAGAATTATTAGTCATCTCTTTTTGAAATTTGAAAATAGCTTATTATTGCAATTGGTATGTACTATAGTAGTCACCAAACAGTATTTTTAACGATGGCAGAGATCATCATATACACGCAAAAATTTGATAATATTTTAATGGATTAAGACAAGTAGTCTCTTGTAAATATTTCTTGTATGTTCTACTAAATTATCAACCACAAAGTATAAACAACTTTAATGTATGCAATGCTTGGATATGTATCAAGAATGTTTAGTAATCAAAATACCTTGATCCCAGGTAATCTAGTATGTATCTATACGTATTTTTGATTGAATTCGTAAAAAAAAGAATATTGACTGCCTATGGTACGATTTTGATCAATATTCAACTCCTGAATATACACCAGAACAGTACGATAAGTACTAATTGTAAAAGCTGCTTTTAGAATCAAAAATTGAACAAATAAATAAGATTAATTTTACATAACAGTAAAAGTTATTTTAGGACTCAAATAAGGTTTAAATTTTCTAGTATCGTATTATGATCAACCGCATTATTTTAGAAACTAAGGGTCTGTGCCTGCCATGCTCCAAAACTTGATAGATTATATTTATTTTCATGATTTATGGCTTCTTTACATCATGTTATTTTGATTTCTGTATTTTCTACAAATTTCCATTGTTTTCTATTTGTTTATTAAACTTTAATTTTTTAATTTTTTGCATCCAATTAGTCCCAGCCAATTATGCAAGGATAAAAAGGCTTTAGTTATGTAACAATTACTTTAATTATCTCAAGGAAACATTTTCCGAAAAAAATAAAATTTAAAAAAAGTTTTAAAATCAAGCATTAAGATGTAAATGCTTTCTGTTAATTGCCGTAAGCAGTTTTAAAAAAGCTCTTGTCCTTGGTTGCTTGTACACAAACCTATGGCATCCGATGATTGATAGACTTTTTTTATTATCGATGTCACAGTTTAGTTAATAATTAAAACAAAAAAATTACATATTATTTTAAAGTATACCTAGTACGAAATATTGAGATTTCAGAAATTCTTACGGTACAATTTTGAAGATATGGTAATTAAAAGTTCCAACGTCATGCTTTCAGTGAATCTATTAGGGTGTCCATTATTTACTTATTTTGACTTTTTAATCATATACCCCCTGGAATCATCTCTTCGTTGTATCCGAAAATGATAGTCTATATCCTGAAAACCCCAAAATTTTGGATTTAACACGTGCCCCTGGACGCAATTTGATTTCCCATTTAAATAGCATAGGACTTTTATGATTCAACCGGGTTTGATTTTTTTGACAGCTTTAAGTATTTTTTCTGGATTTTTAAATTACATCATTAAATTACGTATCACTTGGACTTGATTTATTGATTCTTTCCAGCTCAATATGAGCATGTTGAAAAAGGTCGATTTTGGCCTTCGAAGCCTTCGAAGAACAAAAAATCCAATGCATGAAATTTTTTCAACTTGCTTATTTTAAGGTGTAAAAAATCAATTAATGAAGTCCAAGTGGTACGTAATTTAATGGTGTGATTTTAAAATCCAGAAAAAATACTTAAAGTGGTCAAAAAAATCAAACAAGGTTGAATCATAAAAGTCCCATGCTATTTAAATAGGAAATCAAATTGCGTCCAGGGGCACGTGTTGAATCCAAAATTTTGGGGTTTTCAGGGTATGGATTATTATTTTAGGATACATCGAAGAGATTTTAGGGGATATATGACCAAAAAGTCAAAATCGATAAATAATAGACACCCTAGTATCTATGTACTGCAAAGAAGAATAAAATATTTCTAACTTATTTGATATTCAAACGTTACTTTTTGATTTTATCACTGGCTAGTTATCATAAATAGTGTACTATTGAATGACCAAAATGATTTTTCAAGAATACTATATTAGGAAGATTTTATTCACTAAATTTAATTTTTTAAATGGACTGTACCTGAGCATAAAGAAATACAAATAATAATCGATAGCAGTCATATACATTATGCATTTAAAGTAAATAAGTAAAAAAGAGAAGGTTTTATTTAACTTCATAGTAAGTACATACTTTAAAAAAAGATAGTCGTAACCTTTGACAGGTAGAGTTGAGATTTTGAAAGAAGCAAATTTGAAAATTTTCATGACTGTTGATCATAATGTAAAATATTAAAGAGTACACTATGCATGGGTACAGTTCAATGATCCAAATCCTCGGTATATAATAATTCGAGTGTTACCAAGATAATAAAACTGGCACTCCATAGAGAATAATTTTCAAATACTACAGTTTTTTTAGCAGGTAAAAGTTGGAAAAAATTTTGTGATACCACATATATTGTACTAGTTACCAAACTGTAAATTACTTTGCAGTAAGGGTATTTCCTTGGTTGAAACAACAATGGCTTTGTCACGCCCACTCAGCACAGCACTTAAGCAAATCACATCTCTGTTTAATTGAGCAGTACGGATCAATGTCAGTAGTCTTACACAGTGGCTATCTTTTTGAGGATCGCAAAATTTGTCAACACATATCCACGTGCTGTATGTTAAGCCAGTTTGTGGTGGAAAAAGCCGGTCACCTAAAAACAATTATGTATTTATGCATGAAGTTCTAACACAAATAATGAGCTACTACAACTTATAAATATTACAATAACAAATATTATATGCACTGTAAATAATTTATAATCGTGGGATAGTTATATAGCCTTTAAATTAATTAAATGTATACCTGAGCCGATTCCTCCAACAACACTGTTTTCAGCTAATGCTACAGTAGATGGCATTAGACTATAAGGTGCGATGCTCGGCAGATAAAGGCACGCAAAGCTTTCTGTGCTCATATTAAATTCAACGAATGGTGGTAAGGTGCAAGAACCGTGAGCTCTCAAGTCCTTTGGCGTTGTCATTGAGACCAAAGTTTTTATCCTAGTTAAAAGAACAGGGCCTCCATGGACTAGTTGTGGTTCAATGTCATCCACGGAGATGCAGCACAATGGGTCGCCTAATCTCAAAAACTTTCTGAAATTCAATACAAAGTACGTTGTTATCACATTTCGTGTCTGTTTAAGCTTGCTTAAAGAAGTTTACAGCATATTTAGGAGATGAAAAAAAAAAAATCTTTGTCCAACGATACAATAATAACGGAAGATTCAGACTATATAACATAAAATATCTCATAGTTTAATATATATTGTATGATTGAAAATGGATTTTTTGATATCGCACATTTAGAATTTTTTTCAAAAGCACAATACTAAATATATTTTTATTGAATTTTTACAAGACTAAAGATAAGAAAAGAAACTATAAACATGCATCTTAATTCACACAAGAGCTCCTGCACTAAAAGCATAATCGATACAATTATATTTGTATAGCAGCTTTGTATGACAGAAAATATTTTCGTAAGTACATCTTATTTATCACAGATGGAATATAGTGCCGTCAAATTTTCGTAATATTAACTATTTTAAACAAAAAAATTTTCTAGATGATATTTTGAGGATGAGCAATCTTATGAAAATAAAATAGCAACAATTTAGTAAATATTTTACTGACGCTATAATATGTCATGGTCATAATTTTATCGATTGGCCTGTCAATGCATTTAGTACAATACTTTGTGAATCCTTAACTATTTATGGAGCCCGCGAAAGTAACATGAATATTATTTGAAAACAGCGATTCTATACACAAATTTACAGGTTATACATAAATTATTATTATTAACTGTTTGAATCGACATGTGTGACTTTATTGATAGGTGTTTTTTAGAATTAGGAGATCTTATACTTAAAAATAACGTAGTAAATTATAATACAGGTCACATATCCAGATGACAGGAGACGTTGTGACTTTAATATTTTTTCTTGAGCAAAGAATTTAAGAACACTACTCCAGCATTTCTGGCAAACCTTTGAATCTGTCTATAGGTCCACGAGTACGTAGGCGTGCATGTATGCAATAAATCATATCCAACGACTTCCTTGCCTATAATCATTGCTAAAAAGCATCTGCTTATCTCTTTTTTGACATTTTCCCATTCTTAAAAACCAATAAAAACAAATTTTTTTTTAAATATTCGTTCGTGGTCCTACGTTTTTGCTGCATACAAATTATACAAATTCATAAAATTCTTAATATGATTATATATCCCAGTTGCAAAAATCCGCATACTTGTATTCGTAATTTTATTTTGCATTTCCAAAGAGAAAGCTTGCAAATTAATGAATAATAACACAAGAATAGTTGTCATTTAATTCCTATCACCGATAAGACAAAGCATTTCATTAGTTTTATATTTTTGTCTATTTTGGTTTTCTATTTTAAAAATTTATTTTCTATTTAAATTATTCTGAATTTTTTCTGTCATTTAAGTTTAAAACATGTTGAAAATTTCACAACTCAAGTCAATTTTTTCAAATAATATATCTTGACGTACATGTAAAAATTTTCTAAAGACGATCTTTTTAAAAATCAAATTTTTGAATATGATTAGACAGATCTTACAATTCATTCATACATTTTATTGTTTTACTATTATAAATATAGGGCGGTAGTCGAATATTAGGTAATTTTATAGATGCAATAACGATGTTTTAGAAATGACTTTCGATTCTTAAAACTTATTTAATACGGGGACTAGCATTTTTTAAATGGCATCTCGAATAGCTCATATTTTTTTTGATTTTTATTTAATAATTGCAAAATTCATACAACCGGTGGATCAATAGATCTAAATAATATTGTCAAAGATCATAATAATTATGTATTATCCATAAGAATTGGAGCACTTTAGATTCCCAAATTTAGACATTGCAATATTTTTGATACTAAATTATATGTAGTGCTACAGCTGATCTTCTAGAGCAGGAAATTTTGCAATGATGCTTATCAAAGGTGTATGATAGAACTAGGTAAAAATAAGCAACTTCATATGTAAGCAAACTCGACTGGATCGTCAAAATTTTGCATGATAAATGAAGACAATACTAATAAAAACAAAAGTATTTAAGTATTATTATACTTAAAATGCTAAATAAGTTGAGATGTATGGCTCTTATTATTCAATGAGAAAGTCCAAAAGCCAAAACACGTAGAAAGGATGCCAAATTAAGAAAGTATTTTTTAAAATACTTTATTTTTTAGTAGACTATTACTCTCAAGCACGGATTTATGTAACTTGAATCCCTATGGAGAAATTATTATAAATAAGTGTTTTAGAGTATATTTATAAATTTAAGTACTTCTCATTTAGCATAATTGGTAAAAAACTAATCCAGAATCTTTGCATTTTTATAAATTGAGAATCTTTTGATATTTTATTTCATGTGGATCAGACCATTTGTCGGTTTATGAAAAAAAAAGTTAACTTATAAACTATTTTACGACACCAGTGATCGAAAAAGGTACCAGGTGAGCGAAAAGGAAAAATAAAGACTTGAATAAGAGAATGAAAATGATGGCCCAGAGCGCTTCAGTTCCTCACGTTTTAGTTAAAAACATTTAAATTTGAAGTGAAGTAACTAATACCTAAAAAATTGAAGCACTAAATTATCTAACGTTTTAATTATTAACGGCATCATTAAGAAAAAAAGAACTTATACCTAATGACTTAGAGCAAAAAACGCGTGTAAGTATCGGGACCCGCAGAAGAAGTGAAGCTGCTTCTTGATTATTAGCCATCTTGTGCACGTAGACACAGGTACTGTATGATTAGTAGTAATAAACAAATGATGCGTAAAATTTATTAAAATTAATCTCAATTCCTGATTTCTTTTGGACATTTCTAAAAATTCAATGCACTGGTGACTTTTGATGCGTACTGCAGATCTTAAATTCTATTATAACTGAACAGTTGAAATGTAAAAAAAAATTATATTTATATAAAATAAAAGCAAATACTTCATTGATTTTGCACAACTAAAACTTGTGATGATTTATCTGACTAGCTAAAATAAAATGTAATATCTCAAGTACATATGAAAATTCACCAGTGCATTAAATCTTTACGAATGTCCAGAAAAAGTTCGGGATTTATATTCTTGTATAAAAATGAAATGGCTTTGTTTTAGGAAATTCAAACCATATTTTTAAGGAAGAATATAAATCAATATTACCTTTGGACATTTGTAAAAATTTAATGCACCAGTGACATGTCATACGTATTTAAGATATGAAATTTTACTTTAACTAAGTCGTTAAAATTTTACAAGTTATAATTATGCTAAAAAATAACAAATAACTAATTAACTTTGCATAGCTAAAAAATGTTTGAAAAATTTTAATTGTTTAGCTAAAATAAAATTTAGTATCTGAAGTACGTATAAAAAGTGAGCAGAGGACTTTTTTTGCAAGTAATAAAAGAAATGTTGAGTTTCTATTCTTATATAAATATAAGAGGGATATGTTTTATAAAATTTTACCTACATTTTCTTGCATGAATATTAATTTACATTTTGGTGACCTTGCTGTATATCTGCATTTTTAGCTCGTGTTGCCAAACACATACATAACCTTGGCATCTACACGTGTCCATTTAATTCGATTATCCAGTTCTACCCTATTAAGATAAATGTACTAAAGAAAGTACAAAAAACTTTAGTAGATCAGAATACCTGCAGTGTAAGAATAAGCAACGGCGACATGCACTATTACTGCATGTGTATGTAAACATGTATAGACACGTCAGCTGTGTCTATGTGTAAGGGTATTATATACATATATATATATATTTATTCCTATATTGTAGAGTTGCTTTGTGTGGGTCGAAAGTTCTAGCCCCCCCCCCCCCCCTCTCCCGCCTACCTCATTTTCACTACAATGAGAATTTCGTCTAAAATAAACCAGGGGTTGAAAGTCGATAAAAAATTCTTCAAACTTTCTATTATTACCATAAACGTTTTGAGAATTGGTGAAAAAACTCTTAATATATAAACTTAAACAAAAACAATTCTTAAAAAACTCCCAGTTCTTTTAAACAATTCAGAAAACTATCCATATTGAATTTGGGAGTTTTAAGATTTTGTAAAAAACTCTTAAACCCTGAAATAAACTAAAACTATGCTATATTAGCACAAATTCTTATTGTAACTCTGCCCCACCATGCCCCCCGGGATCCCCCCCCCCCCCATAACTCTCTACACTTTTATAATTGGCTCCCCCATAGACCTTCTACAGCCCTTCGAGACCCCCCTCGCCACCCACAAAATTACAACGTAAAAAAGTGTTCTTGTACCTGTGTTTATAATAGTTGAGTACCCCCACGGCACCCGAAAATTTGATCAAGACCCCCCACGTCCCCCCTTGATCCCCCACGCCCCGCAGTAGGCTTAAACGGGATTCTTTATTAATTAATAAATTAGCGGCTGCTGCAGTCCACCGATGAAGATGGATCTTTTTGGAGCTTCAAAGTAAGTCATCACAGAATGGCAGAAAAAAGGTCCGAAAAGAAAAAAAAAATTATAAATGGGTGAACATAACCTCCAAAAGCACCCTCCTCTATAGTTTTTTAAGAATATCGTTCTTTTTAAGCAAACAGCTATAAATTTTTACGAAAAAATTATTATTTCTACGTTTTTACAGTTGCTAAGCAAGAATCTGACAACATAATTTCGAAATTTAAAATGGCAGATTCTGATCCAGAGATGGCGGCCAAAAAATTAAAAACTTTCTTAGTTCGTATAAAAATCGAGTTACAGGGGTTACTACGGTCGCTGAGCACGTGTCTGACATCTAAATTTCAAAATTTAAAATGTATCCAACATGGCAGCCAAAAAATTAAAAAATTATTAGAATTTTGTGACAATCGGGTTTAAGGGGTTATCCAGGTCGCTATGTACGAATCTGACATCAAAAGGTCCAAATTTAAAATGTTAGATCCAATATGGCAGCCAAAAAGTAAAATTTTTTTTTTAAATGGCATAAAAATCTAGGTATAGGGGTTATCAAGGTCGATAAGCATTGATCAAACATCTGAATTTCAAACTTAACATTAGCGGTTCCAAGATGGTAGCCAAAAAGTTGAAATTTTCTTATAATTGTATAAAAATGGGATTCAAGGGTTATCGAAGTCGCAGAACACGAATCTAACAGCAAAGTTACAAGATGTAAGATGACAGATCTAAGATGGCTACAAAAAAACATTAGGTTTTATAAATATTTTTGAGAAAAACTATAAATAAGTTTATCGGTACATGAAGTACAAATTCGTTGCTAGTATTTTACAATCTTACTTAAAAAATTTTTCAACATAGTAATTAATGTATGCTTTTTTTAATATTATACAGTAAAAAATGTAAAAAACGATTTTCACCTGATGTCTTTCATGATGTTTTTCATCACACTGTAATAAAAACAAGGAATGATTGCTTTGTCAGTTAAATAGTCAGTAATCGTTGATAATTTTTAAGCACTTTATTAAAGAAAAACAAATTGTTATTAACATAATTAAACCTGTCTACGCAACTAATTTTATTTCTCTTATAAGTTACAATGCAACGAGTGGTTCAGGTACGTATTTTTTTAAATAAAAATAGATTATATCATGCAGACAAATTTTGTTACTGGTTAAATCATGTTATATACTAATCTTCCTACGTATCGAGATAGCAAAGGAGGCGCGGCGTGGAAGGAGGGGTGCGACTTGCGCTTTGACAATAGAACTATATACTTTAAAAATACATATGTATATGTATATATATATATACATTCCTATATTATATAGTTGTATAAACAAAAGTTAGTCCTCACCCCCCCCCCCCTGCTCCACTCCGCTCACCATCAGGTACCCCCAGGCTCCCTACAGCTCTCCCTCAAATCACGTAGTTATTCGTTCATTTTTACGTGATTAATAACCCAATTTTTTTTGGGTTAGCTCCCCCCTCTCCCCCTTGGAACCCCACCAGCTCCCCGCAGCTCCCTCTCCACCTCCCCCTCGTCACCCCCTCAGCTCCCTCCCATCACCTCATAACCTGTTCCACAATACACACACACTCACACGCAACTTAATTATAAGTTCATGCATATGAATTGATAATTTAGTTTTATTACGATTTCTCCCTTCTACATGTTTTAAGATTAACGTTATATTAACAAATGGACAATAAAATAACATTCGTGCAGAAAAAAAGTAGCTTAAGTACAAGATATGATTTCTATAATTTATATATATAAATACATATATATATAGATATACATATATATATTTCTATATTATATAGCTGATTCGTGTGGATTGTAAGTGATAGCCCCCCCCCCCCCGCCACCACACGTTTTCTTACATGCTCAAAAGTAAGGTAAAAATAAGATAAAAATAAGCTAATTTATAATGATTTCCTATAGAAAGTCTGACATACCACGCCCCCCTCTCTCATTAACGCATCCGTTCTCTTTCAGTTCCCACCCCCACAGTCCTCCCACTGCCCCACCTAATTTTGACCGTAGCCCCCACAATCATTCCACGCCACCCCGTGCCCCTCATTTTCGTTAGGTTATGCCTTAATTACCCTAAAGACACATTCTCGCCATAGTCTCCCGAAAACAGAGGTATTATTCCGATTACAGACGAATCCTTTCGACCAAGCCCTCCAACATCGTCGAACATTGCCGAAAACAACCGATTGTAGCTGAAGCTACTCCGTCACAGCCCCTCGGAATTTTCTGTTTATCTCGCACGTCTGATTAAGCTAATAGACGGAGGCACTACAATAAAACGTGACCATTCGTAATACAACTAATGAAACAGATATCGTAACAATCGTACGCTCGAGCGTTACGAAATGAAAATAAAATATAACTTCAACACCTACAATCAAATAACCAAATAGACTCGCCCGCTTACACTGTCTATTAGCAGATCATTTATTTACTAAGAGTGCAAGCAGAGAAGTATATTGGGTTTAGGAATAAAGTTCATAGAATAATACCCTAATGACACCCTATTGCAGGAATCGGGCCGGGCAATCGATTAATGAACATGATGCAAAAAAAAACCAGGGGTTTGCAAACCTTAATTGCGCTGTAGTCTAGCAAACTATATCCAAGCAGTAATAGGCTAAGATCTCCCAATCAAAAACCATGTTTTTTTTCATACAACATATGATTAGCAATATATTTTTATGTATTATACTTAATATGTAGGTGTATTATACTTCCAATCATGATGTGAGTAGACAAGGTTTGCTGGATAGCACATGCTTTTGACAAGGGAAAAACCCAATTAGATTTTAGGGTATTAAAGCAGCAAATTTGTCAAAAAGAAAACCCGTGTTTCAATACAATGTTCTTCTACGTCAAAAATAACCAACATTGCTTTAATAAGGCAGAAAATAAAAACCTAATCATCAGTAATACAGCTGTTAAAACAGATACTTAACCGAAAACCGTACACTTTATCTCAATACGCAATTCAAATAAAATGAAATCAAAGCACCTATTAACAAATAACAAAATAGACTCTCTCGCTAACACAGTTTGTTAATAAATAATTTATTTAGTAATTTAGAATGTAAGCAGAGTAGTCTATTGGGTTTCGGGTTATCATGCATAGGATAATCACACCTTATTACAGGAATCGGACAGAGCAACCGACTCATGGACGTGGTGGATAGGAAACCAGGCATGTGCAGACCATGATTACGTTGTAGTCCAGCGAACTATAACTCAAATGTAATTGGCTAAGGATTCAAAATCGAGAACAATGATATTTTCATAAAAAAAATTGATATGCAATATTTTTCCGTGTATTGTACTTACTATATAGGTGTATTATAATTTCCATCATAATGTCAATAGACAACATTTGCTGGATAGCACATGCTTTGAACAAGGGAGAAAACGAATTAGACTTTAGGGCAAGTAATCCCCATATTTTTCTAACAGGAAATGTGTATTTTAACACAATGCTCTACTACTATGTCTAAAAATAGCCAACTTTGTGTTACGACAGCGGAAAACAAAAAACGTGACTTACAGTAATATTGAAGATAAATGTGACACTGGATAGAAGACACGTGCAGTTAAGCTCAATACTCAATTTAAATAAATCAAATCCCACGCACCTTAAACCAAATCACTAAATTAACTCGCCTGATAACAATGTTTATTAATAAATAATTTATCCACTAATCCAAAATAATTTCAAAGAAAAGCATAAATATGAATCTCTAGCTCCTTCAACCGAATGACCCAATATACTTTAACAAAATATTTGAAGGGAAAACAATTAATTAAAGTCAAAACTATTTATTGTTTTTAATAATTGGATTATTGGAAGATAGGGCTTTTATAATTATTTCAGAAGTAATTATAGAATCGTGTATTTTTAATCAGTCGAGAAGAAAGTGACAATAATAAAGGAAAAATTTTTAAAAAAACTTGGGCCCCTATGTATCAAGTTATACTTTTCCGGCATACTATATATGTAGATTTGGCTGATTACGCCCAAAATTTTTTCGGTAATGATCCTACCTGAAATTTTAAAATAATAAGACGCAATGAAAATCAAATAATTTATCCATAGAACCTTATATATATAAACCAATAATAGGAAATATTATATCAGTAAAACTTTTAAAAAAAAAAATCTTGAAAAAAGTGTAAAAATTCAGAAAATAATTATTCATTTATTTAAAAACTAACAGATTGATAAAATGAAAGAAATAATAATTTATATATAGAAAAGCTGCAACTAGAATCTATGTTTCAAGTTTTTAAAAACTTATTTAATTAATTGTTTTATAGTTTTTTAATGTAAGTCAACAAATATTTAAACAAATTTATAAATAAAAAATAACTCAATATTTAAATTAAGAGTGGGTTTTAAACTGAAATGTAGAATGTAGTGATGTATAGCTTACTAACAGAGGTAACTCGTAGATAAGTCGACATGGTACACGGCTCGTATGCACGAGATCGCGAGTTTAAATCCGTTGGACAAATGTTAACAATACTGATCCCCATATTGACATGTATATAAATGTCACATATTTGTATTCACGTAAATTATAACCTTTGATATTATTTATTGCAAACTTGGGAACAGTAGGCTCTTTAGTGAACATTATATTAAGGGACAATTTAAGATTACGCACAAAAATTATGTATGGTAACCCTTACTAACAATACCTATAAACATATGATAATTACTAACAAGCTATACAATGTAAGCAAGGAAGCATAATTAATTAAAATTAAGTATGTAATAATTGACCCCGCAAGTCATACGCAAGGGTGCGCGAACCAAGCTGCAATGCGTACATGTCCCCCGGCAACTTTGCTCCGGGTTGGGCGATTTTCACCGTTCATTTTCCTAGCAGCTCGGTTCGCTAAAATCAGCGTATTCCTCGTGGTGACCCACCCGTCAAGCATGCCAAAGGATGTGTTTGGCAAATACATCAAAAACCTGTACATTTCTAAACACTGTAAGGAAAGACGGAAGGTGATAAGAATGACTTAGAAATCACTTCCCTCTCTCTACAGCAAGAGAGCCGGACACCTAATTATGAGCGTACGTGTGGCCACTGTGAGCGGCCAAGATAAGAACGAAAGACCATAGGAGGTTCTCTATTGGACAATAAGTCATTAGAACCTTCTAGAATCTTTCCCGTGCAGCTCTCTTGCATCTTCGTCAGCAAAGTAATTAGCCCTGCTTGTATATAAGCAGGCTCTTTTTGAGCTTAAGCAGACTTGCCGTACCGCCGGTTAAAGGTCCAGACTCTGCCGGGACGACCCCGATCTAGAACCTTCACGAGCCCAGACTCTACCGGATCTGACTCCGATCAGAGCCACGTTCCCCCTCGATTGCTGACACGTGTATCCCGAAAACAATTACTTACCTACCGCAAAAATTAGGCGCCCTAACTATTAAAGCGGGACAATACGATCGGGGACGGACCCCCAATCAGTATTACGCCGCATTTTCGAATTAGACAACTCGTGTACGGACACACAACCTTGTTGGTCCTTCATATATGTACGATCACTACGATCATTACGGCCCTACACGGAGCGGACCTCAATGTAGGAAGTGGTAATCTAGCCGTGCATATATGACAGGCGCCGTGTTAATAAGGCTAACCCTCCTTAACACGCGCGGCTGCAGCTCAGCTCCGATAAAATTTACCACACCACCGAATCGTTTCCCAGGCTATTAAGCGAAAGCTTAAGCCTAAAAACGCGTTAAATATTATAGTTTCGTCACCTCGACGTTACACACTATTATTGAATTCAAGGGCCTGAATTAAAAATTCCCTTACTATGAACTAACACAACGTCCTATGTAAGCCTGCTTGCAACCCACACAAAAACGTCGATCCCAAAATATAAATAAATAATACTCATACAATTTTCAACACTTTTTTCTTGTTGTTTTGCAGCCAAGAACATACAAAATTTATTCCAGGTAACTCAGTTTCAGCCTAAAATAATTCAGGACTCTACCGACATAATTCAGTTCTACTTCAACAAACGTTAAATGTAATTTAAATTTAAAAATCATGGTACAAGACACATTTTTGGTTTCATTCATCTAATAACAAAGAAGATCAAAGTTCTTTATTCAAGTAAATTTCGAGATTTTTAGTCTATTCAAGCAATAATTATTAATCGTAGCTGTAATGCTGGAAAAAATTGAATAAAGATAGTCACATGTTTTTCTAATATTGAAAAGTGAAGCTCACTTTTTTCAGGTTTGTTCAAAGTTCTAAGAGTTTCGAATGGGGCACAAACACTGTATATAGCTCTTGTTTATTTCTAGTTCCACAAAACTTATTAATTATTATGAATACTAACGTTCATTCGCAAGATGTCTTCGCTAAATGCCTGTATACCGTTGTGTCTAGCAAGTGAAAAGGCCAAATGATCGCCAACACGTTTTGACTATATTGATATTGAGCTTGTTTTCCGACACACATACGTAGGAACAGTAATCAGAATAGAAATGGAAAATAGTGAAATGTGTAAGGCTGCAGTTATATGTATAAGGACTAGCGTACTGCCGAAATTTGCAGATTTCGCAGACCTTTTTCCGCTCTTCCACCATCATAAAGTTTAATGCTGTTACACAATGCTCATAAAACAAGTCCGTCCAATGATACAGTTTAAATGTAAATCTTGACTACAATTATTTCAAGTTTCATTTATGGCATACATATGTAAATTTTCTCATTTTATACGTATGAAAGGTATGTTTAAGTATAATTTTAATAATGATTGTAATTAGATTAGTAGCATACTTAACATGCAAATCTCAAACGATGTATTCATTTAAAAGTCTCCTATAAGAATTTTTATATGATCTTGTATGAGAATTCTAATATATTTTTTGCCCACTATTACTATCAAAATTCTTATAGGAATGATAGGGGCTATTAAATGAATATTATATTATCACTTGTGCTTGCAATATTGCAAATACGTATTTTTTGACACAAAACCATTGGTCCAATGAAAAAGCAAATTTAACAAAAAAAAATTTATTTTCCGGCTTTGGTGCTCAAACCTGGTTTGAAAAATTCAAAGTCGATTACCTTATCCACTTAGAGCAAATTCGATGGGTAAATAGCGGTTTTCGTTTTTTAACGTTACAACTGCTTTAATAATTTATTTTTATTTTTCTATTGTTGTACAATGATCCAAGAACTAAAATGCATGTGCAAAAACCGTATTAAAATTCCTGTAAAAAATCTCATAGAAATTTTTAATGGAATTTTTCTAGGAATTCCTATAGAAATTGGCATAGAAGAATTAGTTACGGGTACCTGCCCAATACACACAAAGATTAGTATGTAGCGTGATTTAACCAGCAACAAAATTTGTCCATATAAACAATCTGACTCTATTTGAAAAAAATACTTACTTGAACCACTTGTTGCATTTGAACTTACAAGAAAAAAAAATTGGTTGCCCAGACAGGTTTCAATATCTTATTCTTCAATATAAAGCTTAAAAATTAGCAACGATCACGGACTATTTAACCGACAAAGCCATTAATCTTAAATTTGCATTATAATGAAATAAGAACATTATTAACTACGTTAGGTTAAAATCGTTTTTTACATTTTTTACCATGCAATATTAAGAGAGTATACGTTATATACTATGTTCACTATTATATTAAGTAAAGTTTTTAAACTCTAGCAACGAATTTTTACTTCACGCCCCGAAAAACCTATTCATAATTTTTCTCAAAAATAACAAAACTTAATGTTCTTCGATAGCCATCTTCCATCTGTCATTTTTATTTCAAAATTTTGCAGTTAGATTCGTGTTTTCCGATCTTGATAACCCTTAAACCCCGATTTTCATGAAATTTGGAGATTTTTTAAACTTTTTGGCCACTATCTTGGATCCGCCATTGTTAACTTTGAAATTTTGATTTCTGATACATGCTCAGCGACCTTAATAACGCCTATAATCAGATTTGTATGCAATTTCAAAAATTTTTCATTGTTGGTCATCATGTTGGATCCGCCATTTAAAATTTTGAAATGTAGATGTCATATCCGTGCTCCACGGCCTCGATACCTCCTACAACTGGATTGTCATACAAATTAAAATGTTTTTAATTTTTTGCCCGCTATGTTGAATCCGCTATTTTAAATTTCGAAATTTAGATGCCAGATTCATGCTCAGCGACCTTAATTACCCCTATAACTTGATTTTTATACGAATTAAAAATGTTTTAAATTTTTTGGCCGCCATCTTTGATCCGCCATTTTGAATTTTGACATTTTGTTCTAAGATTATTGTTCAGCGCCCAAAAAAAATGTAAAAATTATAATTTTTGGATAAAAATTAGGAGCTATTTGCTTTATGGAGAACGAAATTCTTAAAAAACCGTTGAGAAGGGTGCATTTGGAGGTTATGCTCACCTCTTAACAATTTCTTTTTTTCTTTTTAGACCATTTTTCTGCTATTATCTAATGTCTTGTATTAAAGCTCTAAAAATATTTATCTTGATCGGTCAACTACAGCAGTCACTATCTTATTAATTTAAAAAAAAACCGTTTCTGCCCACTGTGCGCCCCCCCCCCCTTGCCCCCTATTTTAGTTACTATGAACCTTATTAACCTAACAATATCAATTTTTCACATGTGGCTTACACCAATAGATCTTTAATGATAGCCGGAGTTACTTGAAAGGAATCAATATCCTAATGACATAACAACCCTCTAACATTGTCGAACACTGACGAGAAAGACCGAATGTAGCCAAAGCTGTTCTCCCGTTGATGTTTATTATAGATCACCCGAATATGGCTGACATCTCCCAAATAAAGTCAATAATTCAATTAACATTAAAACCCTATAACATTCGGCCCGCATGACTTATTTGGTGAATAGACAGATTCACAACATGAATCGCATTTAGAAAATTCAATTTTTTATCGTCATAATATATCTATGATATAGAATTGTAGAATTGTAATATATTCAGTTTTATAGTACTCTGGTATATAGTTACCGTGTTGTTTTACTATGCATTCTTTATTCTACACTTGTAAATGTATTTGAAGATTGTCGAACCACATTTTTTGATCTATAAAATCTTTAAATCTATTTTGCTGCACTATCAACGGTCGTCACACGGATCTCCAATTGAATTAAAGTTGAGAAATAGCTTTCAATTACTCCTACACAGCATACAAGGCATATTTAGTAAATTTTTTAACTTAATCTCTAATTTTTATTGCCTTCCATCCCATGCCCGCCCTGCCACAGTCCCCCAGGGATACTTAACGCTTGCAAAAAAAAGTAAAAAGTTGTGGTTTTTCTTGTGATCATAAATAGTTTAGCCCCCCCCCCTCCCCCACGCGGCACTGCAAAAAAGTATAAGAAAAATAAAAAAGCTATAATGTATCATACCTACTTTAGAGTACACATCATTTTAAAATTTTCTGTCGTGTACAACGCCATTTGCTTTATTCTATCTACTAGAAATATTATTTGATAATCTTTCATCACCTTCTAATGTGCCACGGCGTTAGAGAATTTCTCTTTAATCGTTCAACTTATCGATTAGTCTTAAAGATAAAATAATAATAAATATATTGATAAGATCTAAGAACTTTCAATTGGCTTCAACAAATAAATACTGTTAACTATCGAAACTTAAAGATCAGATATTTCTAAAAAAATAAAAATAGCTTAACCAACTTTAATAATTTAATAATGTTTTAAAAATTGCTCTATAAAATACTTTAGAATTCATAGAAGAAAGACTGGAAGACAAATTTTTAAGGACATATCGATACATTATGTATTATTTAGTACAAAATAATATTGAAGTAAGAAAATATAGAAAAATTTTGTCTAAAAATTAATTGCAGATAAATGCAGTATCATTTAGCGGAGCGAGGAACGAGGAGTCCCCCCGGCCTGCGCAGCTAGGCCCCCTTTACCGCGCACCCCCTCTTGCATCTTACGAACTTAATATTTGCTTACATTTATCGTTGGCGTTGTTTACAATGCATTTTTACCAGACTCGAAATTTTACTCACTGAATCTTGAAACAATACTCTATTCGTAGGTATGGTTTTTTTTTAATATCTTTGCATTTTCCAAAAATATTTGTCTATGTAAACGATAAATTGAGGTTACGTTCCATAAGAGCCTGTTTTATCACACCTATTTTCATTTATATCATTCTTTTCAAAAAGACCTATAACAAATACTGAAAAAATTTATACAATTTTACGTAATCTAGACTATCAAAAACAATCAATATCATTGTGATCTCTGCATATTAATATTATTACCGAACCTCCTTAAGCATTACCCAAAATGCACCACGTGTAGGTATACTTGCTATGCATTCCATGTGTATGTGTTTTTTAGTGTGTAGACATCTTTTAGTAAGTACAATTTGATTCACAAAAAATTTTTTGTCATAAGTGTAATTTTAATCATGTTTTAAAAAAAATTATTAATATTCGATCTCTTTTACTTTAAATCATAAAAAATATCACTCCGAACAATATTTTCCATTTTTTTAGAATTTTCTACTTCATTTTTGATATAATTATTTTCAGGATTTTTGCACACAGATGGTGCAACATACAATTGACCATGAAAAAATAATGGAATTTTTAAGTACGAATCACTTAATTTATTTAAATTTGCGTTACGACTTATTTATAGTCCTAGAAAATGCTAACTGTGAAGAAAATTGTTTTCTGCGTAAAATAAAAGGTAACAAAGAAGAAGTGCCAGTAGATATAGTTATTTTCGGAATAAATACTATGTTTCTAATTTTTTTACAAGTTATGATTTCAGACTTAATGTTATGCTTAAATAATTTTGTTGTTTTAGGTCTTGTTCCGTTACATAATCTCTCTGAAATAGATAAATTTCAAATCAGCATGGAAATAGCATTCATATGTAAAATAATGTTCCTGAGGCGGAGAACCTCCTCGAATAGAATTTAGACAGTTCATTGGAAAATTATTCTATATGTTATCTTCAGTTCTATAAACTCCCTTATAAGTAATATGATCTACGCTATAATGAGATACAGTTTTATTGGTCATTGTGTTTAGAATTCTGTTATTTACTGTACGTAAATTTAATTTGTGATTTAAAATAATGTTATTTATTAAAGTATCATTAAGATAATGAAAAATTTTTTTAAATAAATGATTTATCATAATTTGTTTTGGAATTTAAAAAAAAATTATTATTCCTTCCCCAATGTTTAGTAGTAACAATAAAAATTCGCGATCAATTTAACGCATATTGTTTTGCAATTTTTAAATTCTCAAACGTGACCACAAATAATAATTTTTGATGGGTTCCTTAATGATTGTAATTTTATTTCGAGTTCTGACGATAATCTCTAACAAGTATTGTTAATTTACCTTTAAATCGAATGTTATTTTTTGATAAATTACGCAAGGTACGATCAACAATTTCTTAGGCTTCCTTTGGTAAATAGTAATAAAAAGTCACAATAATTCTACAGGATGACATGAAGAAAGTAATGCAGAAAATACTTTCCATACAGCAGAATGGTTTGGCAAGAGTAGGCTGTAAAACTGTCAACGTGTAGAACTGATCTGAGAGAAGTGAACTTGATAATTTTAAGAGTTTAAACCTTATAAACAAGCAATAGGTCAGCTATTCTGAAAATTATTATTACAATTAACTAATTTTTGAATGTACTAGAAGCATTTATTTATTCAGCCGTGATGCACATAACTATCAAACACATCAATTGCGCTATATTATCCAAAGAAATTTAACAAATATTAAATGATTTAACGAATCTTATCCCGGAGTTAAGCAATAAAGATTTACCGAACTCTATATTAATTTATACCAATCTTTCACAAAGTGTGTCGATACTAAGAAAAAAGATCTCTTTATTAAAGATAATTACAAAAATTTCTAAAGTTGTAGAAAAGAATTAATAATGATCATAAAATAAAAAAAATTAAAGAAAAAGAAGTAATTTTTTACTTTATGGTAATTATAACTATTTAAATAAGATTTCGTTAATACAAATCAGTTACTACATGTCTGAAAAAGAGGGTTGGCGCGCAGAGAGCGCAGGGGGCGAAGCCTCAATAATATATGTATATGTATATTGCGGGTATTCTTTTGGGTAAAAGTGTATGGAAAGGAAGAAGCAATACGTGACAGGAGGCACTGATGACCATTCAAATTTTAGTTAGAAAATTTGTATAATAACATGTACAAAAATTAATACATCTCAATAATCGTAA
>JAPYYV010001813.1:0-22759 GCA_030522625.1 Copidosoma aretas
ACATTTAACATTTGTGAACAATTATCTGTAATCTATTGATGGGGGGTTGGCACGCGTAGCGCGCAGGGGGCGAGGCCCCACTAGTATATATATATATATATATATATATGTATATACACATGGATCAAATTGCGTCAACCGGATCACATCTGAGTCTTCAATTTCGGAACCTCTACAAAGACGTACAAGGGCCTAAATTTTAGCTCTAGTCAAAAGCTTTTAAATCCTACTTGGCCCATTGATAAATTCAAAATGGCGGATCCAATATGGCGGCCTACATTAGGAAAAATAAAGTTTGATCGATAATACACGACAAGAAAAACTCCAATCGATGTATTTAAACTTGATACTACTTATTACATAAGCGCTTTAACATTTCAGACTGTTAAACGAATTCAACGACGACAAGGACACCTAACACAACCTCAAAAATCCCCACAACCCCCTGCTTGTAAACAAAAAGTTTTACGAATCAAAATGTTTTAACTAATTAGTACTTTAGACATGTGTTTTCTAACTCTTAAGACTACCAAACGAACCTAACAACTACTAGGACACCTAACATAACCTTAAAAATTCCCCACAAACCTGTAACGCAAGCTTTTTAAATTAAAAGCTTTACGAATCAAAATATGTAAACTTAATAGTTATTAAAACATGTGTTTTCTAACTTTACAGACTACTGAACTAACCCAACGACTACTAGGACAACTAACATAACCTTAAAAATCTTCACAACCCCGTAACGCAGGCTTTTAAGACCCAAAGTTTTACGAATCAAAATATTTAAAGTAAATAGTATTTTAAACACGTGTTTTCTAACTTTACAGACTACTAAACCAATACAACGACTACTAGGACACCTAACCTAACCTTAAAAATCTCTAGAAACCTGTAACGCATGCCTTTAGTACTGAAATTTTCAAAGTTATAGTGATACGGCTGATGAGACAGATAACGGAAGACACGAGCTAAATAGTATATTTGGTTTCGAAATAACGTACATGGGATGATGACACCCTATTAAAGGAATCGGACAGAGCAGCCAAATAATGCCCATGATGCAGAAATATAGGTATGTGCAAACTATGATTGCGCTGTAGTATAGAAAATTTTATCTAAATAGTGATAGGCCATGGTCTTCAAATCTAATACTCGGTTTATTTCATACAAAATGTGATAAGCAATATATTTTTGTGAATTATACTGACTGTAACGGTGTATTGTACTATAGAACATGACGTTAGGAGACAAAGTTTGCTGTATAGCACATGCTTTTGACAACGGACAAGACTAAATAAATATTAGGGTAAGTAAGCTCCATATTTGTGTATCATAAAATATGTGTTAATACAATGTTCTACTGCTACATTTAAAATACTAACTCTGTTCTACTACGGCAGAAAAAAAAATGTGACCAACAGTCATAGGGCTGAATAAACAGGTATTTAATGTGCGATCCATACACTTCAGCTCAATATTAAACTTAAATAAAGTAGAACCCACGCTCCTAATGTCAAATCACTAAATTCACTCGCCTGATCACAATGTCCATTAATAAATTACTAATCTACTGACTCAAAATAATTTTAAAAGAAACAAAAAATTTTAATCCATAGCTACTTTAAAAAACATCATTATATAATGTAACATAATAACAGAAAGAAAAATAAATATTCAAAGTAAAAACTATTTATCTTAAAGTGTAACAAATAACTTTTTTTATCTTTATAACAAATTATCGAGACAGAAAATAATTATTTTAGGTGTCAAAGATGTATTAAAATTACAGAAAAAAGATATAAAAATACGCAGACAAAAAATGTATATTAAGTCGTTTCATGCAGAAAAGTGGTTTTGTTATCTACAGAAATGATGTTCCACGTTATTGTATACAGTAAATGGCTGGTAGATAGCGTTAGTAAAGAAAATATTGGGATAAGGAAAAAATATAACCCGCCACTCTTACCCCTCACCCCTCCTCAGACCCCACTTAGATTACGGGCGAATTAGTTACATTATTACGTGTATTGTATGATCGACATTTGTTTGTGCCCTCCCTCAACCCCTTCTCAGCCGCCCTAACTACCACATTACCCTCCTTAAAAATGAGATCGTTTTCTCCGTTCTTTCACGTAATAAATCATTTTTCTAATTTTTCGATGCCCCTTCCCGCCTTCTCGAAAAAAAAACTTATAAATCTTTTATTTTTCTCAACTCTCCTCAAAATCATATATATGTATTGTTTCTATCAATAAGTTAAAGATATTGTTTCAAACTACCCCTAAGCAAGTATAATATATTTTGTATTAAATAAATAAACCGATATACAAGTGTACAAATTCAAAAAACTATTATTCTAACGATTTCCTCACTTAACCTTGCGGTCATAATTTAGGGGCAAATTTTTTACAGTTGCTTTCCAGTTCATCTTGGAAGCATAGGAATTATTGTAGCTTGAAGTTAATTTAGGCATTGTATGACTAATGTTACTTTATACGCTTTTTTTATAACACTTTTATAATACTAATTAAACATGTATCGTCTACTTTTATAGTCTTATTCAAATTAAAAATATTTGAAAAAAAAAATTAATAAAAAAGCATAAAATTAAGTAACAAAATAGATACTTAGTTGTCATCAATGAAATTTTCTTCCCGAACAATATTGTTAGCGCTTGACTGTGGTTGTACGTATAGATTTTCTGCACATTTGCATCTTGTCAATGCTACATATAATTGTCCATGAGAAGATGATAGCTGGTAAAAGTAAAGACTTATCATGTAAAAACTCTGAACTTTAGATTTATTTATAGTCATTGCAAACGCCAATACTATTAAAAATAAATTACTGGATTAATCTACTTATAGAGAAGTATCATTTACAGAAAAAAAAATGTTCGATGTAAAAAAATTTTACCTCTAACTTTTCCCCCTGTGAAAATTTCAATTGTTATGGTAAAATTATATTATTTATTTATTTTTATTCGTGTACCATTACAAGGTCAACCATTATTATTTAAATTTCTTATAAACATAACAATTTCTCCAATTTTTGAATTTGTCTAATGCGGGGAAAGACCTGCCCAAATGTGATTTAACATTTCTCTCGGAAAATGAATAATAACATCATCATCAAATTTATCAACTACTTTGAATGTTTCTTAGTCTTTGCTGTAATATGTTACTATCTTTCCTTTCATATTCTTAAAAATTTAAGTATTCAAAAATAGTGTATTCATTATGGGTAACTAATATCTCACTATGTATATGTCCATTCACATCAAATTTTTTAAAAATATTTTTGAGCAAACGCCTCAAGTTATCCAATTCTTTAGAAATTAGAATTTTTCTGATCAATTTATTTTAAATATCAAACAACATTTCCGGAAAATTGTCAACCTTTGGTCGAATATTATTATTTAATTTGAAAATTTCAAATAATCTCCATAAATATGATGATTTGATTATTAAGTCGATTATTATTCTTCCATTACTTTTGTTGATAACTGATAAAATTTAACGGAAAATCCATCTAAAACAACAAATTAACCTCTAAAAGGTTTATCTTCGGTATAGTGGAAGCTTTATCCTTTATAATTAGATTGACTAGTTAACATTTTTTCTATCCAATTCAAATCATTAAACTAAACTTTAAATATTATTTATATCTCATGGTATTCAAAAAGTTCTATTACTTGTCATACCTTTCGGCAGAAGAATTAAGTCAATGTCCACGCTATTAATATAATTTTGATATTTTGTGTTAATGAAATGATAAATTATGGGATTGCACAAAATTCTTTTTCGGACAATCCTGGACAACCAATAACAAAAACATTGTTATTCCAAAGCCATACATATTTAAAAATATTCTTTTGTTCCTAGTTTTGTTAAGGATAAGAATCATTAAAAATTTTATCACTCTATTTAATTTATTCGTAATTGTTCACCACAGCCCAAACAATATTTTCTGCAACAGCTAGAATGATGTTCTTACAAGACTTATTTTCTGATTTAAATATACTGTTTAAACAAACAAAAACTCAGACTTTTTTATCTTCTACAAAATCTTCCGTGAATTTTTCTTCATATTTTTTTCATGTACCATCACAATGAATGTAGTTAGCAAGTAAAAACCATGCAAAAACATTTTTAAATCAATTTGATACCATAATAACACTTGCTTCTTGAAAAATATTAAGAATTTGTAAGTCATGTTTAATAAGACCCAGACAAATTTATGTTTCTTTAAAAGAGTCGTATAATTCACCTTCGTATATTTTTCAATCTTTACATGATGTAGAACTATTTTTTTTGTTCGATATTATTCTAAGAAAAATATTTCCTGGTCTTTTGGAAAAATATTATTTAATCTACATATTGCATTATATTTTCCACGACGTTGTTGCTTTTCCAATCGTTTTTTTTTATATATATTTTTAGAAAATGCTTACATCCCTCGAATTCGAAATAGAATCATCTATTTCATTATATTAAAATAATTCTGTTCGTTGTGTTTTATAATTATCTTCACATTCAAAAATTCGCGTTTCATTAGATACTTTTTTTTATTATTTTCCAGATAAATTTGCAAATAAACTACGCTATGGCTTCTACCGCAAATAGCACATTCTTGTAAGCGCCATGCAATTTCTATTAGTCCTTAATAACATGCATCAATATACTGTCCTATATAATAGTAAAGATTACTTTTAGGATTAAATTATTAACATTCTTTACAAAATAAACTATTTTTTCTGTTATAAATATAATTTTACATACCTATATATATATATATATATATATGTATACTTCTGGGGCTTCGCCGCCTGCGCGCTCCGCGCACCGACCCCCCACATTAATATTATATATTAAAATTAGGCCAAAATTGGTTATAGAAAGTTAAGGTTATGTAGCAATAATTTAGGATCAAATCTTATTATATGATTTTAGAATTGATTCGAATAAATTATTAACTTTCAATAATATTCAGTTATTTGTTTGTAAAAAACCTGTTTTAAATTACATTACTTTTTTATAAACATTTTTTAAGTGTCTTCTTAAATCGTCATTTGTACAAAAACATTTCCCACAATCAGCATATATACCTTTTTTCTCTTCATAATGAGTTAAAAAATGTAAAATAAAATATGTTCGTCTTTTTAATTTTTATCGCCAGTTAAAAGGTATGCATATCTTTCGCTTCATGTTCTTTTTTGTGTCTTATAAAATGCTTATAATTTTTCATTGAAGTTATAAATTTTAACAAATATTTTTTACTATGACCATTTTCGCGTCATTTCACTTACTCTTGGTCTTTCAATATTATTGTACTCGTACAGTATTGATATTAGAATAAATAATTATATCTGTAAAAAATTATAAAATACAAATCGTTTGTTCACTGCTGAAATGTATGAAATTGAGTATAATAATTAGAATTTCAAAATTATTATTATTTATATTTACATTTATTAAACCATCATGTTTTCAGAATTTATTTAGAAGATTATCAAAATTTTTTTAATTTTTATAGAGGACATGAACCTAATTGAAAAATTAGATGAGAAGTGGTTTTAATAAGAAATTTAAGTATATCTGACAGATTGGGTACCGGGACAAGACTTGAGATAAAAAAATTGTTGAAATACAATATGCAAGCGGGAATAAAAAGAGGTAAAAAAATTGGACACAGAGTTTTATACAGAAAAATACTTTGAATACTGGAAATACACCAGCATTACCATTTATTCACACAGTACGCAATTTACCTTAGTTTAACCTTTTTCAATGACAATATTAATAAATTGCGAGGTCATTCATTCGATATAGTAGGTCTTTGTTTAAAAATACCTCTGATATCAAGTAGTCAATAGTGTGTTGTTTTATTAGGATGCAAACAAAAGATTGAATTTTTGTTTATATCGAAGTTAATAAGGTCAATACAGTCCGAAATAATATTTTAAAATACATTTTTCAATAATACAAACAATCCATTTGTTACAATGTGTCTTTTTGATAGCTGATTTAGAATTTCAAAATTTTTTTTCACAATGACTAATTTCTTAAAAAAGTTATCAGATACATATTTTGACTTTATTTCATATAACTGTACGGCATTATGCAAGTATATCTTATAATTTTGTGTTTATGTTGGAAAATTATATATTTTTTATTTGTATACAAAAAAAAGTTATTATATTATGTTGATGTCCAGAAATTATATATTTTGCAATAGAAAAAAGTTTGTTGGACAGTATTTTGAAAATGTTTTTGTTATAATTTTTTAACAGAACATGTTATACAATTTCTATTCTACTTGTGAAAAAACCAGTCTAAAATTTAAGATATCAATAATGCATATTACTATTGTAAAATTACATTGTGGGTTTCAATCTTATTTATTAATTCAAATTTTTCATACATAATTTGTTTAAATACTTTATGTAGCGGTATCATCTAAGAGACAAGCGGGTTTTTAAAAAAAATTATGAATTTATTTAAAATGAACAGTTATTGTTAATCAATAATAATAATTTTTTGTATTACGTGTTTTTTTTCCATAGTTTGATACAAGGGAGATCTGTTTCTTTGTGATTTGTAGGGTTAATTACTTTTTGTATTACTTTTAAAATATGCCATATATCGGAACATTGTAAATGTCAATATTTAAGTATTTCTTGAAATAGGGTTACACAAATGTATATCATGCTAGCTACTTCTAGGTATTGTTTCAAGGATTTTTTAAAATGATGAATTTATTAACAACCAAAAAAAGGTCAGTGCAGCTTTCTACATGCCTTATGGGTGGTGTGAGAAACATAGATAAAAATGATGTGGTATAAATGTTCTAAATAAAATCAATATGGTGCATCTGTCCATTTTCTAAATAAGAAGTGCAGGACCAACAAAATCGTGGGGGGGCTGTGGAGAAGCACATTCCGCTGCAATTGGTTGGTTTTGGCAGTGTTTAGATATGTTAGATGCTTGTTTAAGTTATTATTATAATTCTGGTCATTTCGGCTATCTTTGGGGGGTGAAAAAGGGTTAAGGAGGACTTCGACTGCATTTGGTCGTTCTTGGCAGTATTACATAAAGTTAGAGGGTTATTTGGGTTATTAGTTTCCTTTGGGTGTTTTCGACAGTCTTCGGGCAGTAAGGGGGGGGGGGGGCAAGGGGGCTGCTGAGGGCTGGGAATCAGATAATTCCAACCAAACCAAAATAACTGAGAAATAAAGCAAATTATCCCTTAATTAAAGAGGGGCTGGGGAGGGGGCGAGAGGGTGTGTGACCACGAATTGTTGGGTAAGTTTCATATAGAAATGAAGCGTAATCTCCCTTATTCCAAGGAGCGGCTATAGGGTGTTCAGGGGGGGGGGGAGAAGCCCCTCCTAAATAACGTGTATGTATAATGTATATGTATATATATATATATTTTTTTTAAGAAAAAATTATTCAAATGTATTGAATGTCAAAAAGTTTTAAATGATCGACGCACTTAAATAGACATTTATAATTTCAGAATGGAGGACATGGAAGATATGTTACACTGTAATAAGGATTTCAGAAAATGAGACGGTTAAAAACGGCATATAAAATGCCACAATGTAAAAAAAATAGAATAAATTCTTGTTTAAAGCATTGAATTATATATAATTTGTAACTTCTATGTAGAATTAGAGGAACTAATGATACTGCTGAATTTTTTATTATTATAGAATTGGATGTAAAAGCTACTTTTTTCCACTCTAGCGTAGTTTTATTGTACATTTGTTATAAGATATTTTAAATAGGTTATAAGGTGATGCGGGAAACCTGAGGAAAAGGTGAGTGGGAGATGGAGGGGAGGCTGTGGGAAGCCGGCGGCGAGATAAGGAGGAGCGAAGGGAGCCAACTAAAAAAATTTGGGTTAAAATGAACGAATAAATACGTGGTTTAGAAGGAAGCTGTAAGGAGCCGGGGGGTGCTGAAGGGGAGCAAGGTGGAGTTAAGGGCAGCGGGGGGGCTAGGCCTATCTTTTGTTCATACAACTATATATGATGTAGAAAGATATATATATATATATATATATATATATATATATATATATATATACATGAAATTATATTTATAAAGAAAACGACAGATCATTTTGTAAAGTACAAAGATAATTAATCCTGAAATTAAAGCTTACGATGAAATAAAACAGTATATTCATGCATGATATCTAGGTCCAGTAGAAGCAGCATGGCACCTTAAAAAATATGCTATTTTAGGTACAAGCCACAGCGTAGTTATTTGCGCATTCCCAAAAAATAGAATTAAAGAAAAAAAAATTTCTGAATGTGTAGATATTTATAAAAGACAACCAACAGTACGGTTTGAATATAGTAAAATAGATAATTTTGCTTAAAATTTTAGCTACGTAAACATTTATGAACATTATAATTTCCATAAAACAAAGAAAAAATGTTATAAGCAAAAAGTTTGTAGGAAACATAATACAACAGGTAAATTAAATGTTGTTTCTCCAAAAGACCAAAAAAGATTTTTCCTTAAATTAATGTTAAACACTAAAATAATAGTAACACATCATTAGAAGATTTAAAAACATACGAAGGTAAATGCCACGGCACTTTAAAAAAAACAGCAATTTGTATGGGTCTTATTAAACATGACTTACATATTTTCAATATTTTTCAAAAAAGTGGAGCTATTATATTGCCCGATTAATTTGCAAAATTGTTTGGATGGTTTTAACTTGTCAAGAAAATTAGACGCGATAAGATATAAAAAAGATATGAAAAAATATTACCGACAATTTTGCAGAAAAAAAATTTAAGCTATTTTTTATTTAAACAGTATTTTAAAATCAGAGAATAAGTCAAGTAAAAAATCGATTCTACCCATTGCAGGAAGTATTGTTTCGGATGTGGAAAAAAATTACGAATACATCAAATACAGTAAAAAAATGTTTAATGATTTGTATCCTAAATTAAACGAAAAACAAAAGTACATTTTAAATGTAAATGTTATTGGAATAACTGGGTTTTTGTTATTGATTGTCCAGGATTATCCGGAAAAACATTTTATATTGAACTATAATTTACTATTTTATTTGCACAAGATTGAAATTATATCATTAGCGTTGACAAGTATCGACATATTTTTTCTTCCAAAAGATACGTCAAGTATAAGATCTTTTTAATTACTATCAGATTAAAATCATAGAAAAAGTTTATTTTAATAATTAAAATTAAATAAAAAAAAATTCAAACAAATTAATCTAACCATCTAGGACTAAGCTTTTATGGTACAAAAGATAGCATTACAAAACGTTGTGAAATCTTTAAGAGTTTTATGTAATAATGACAAACCTTTAACAGGTATATTAATCTTTTTGTTGGTTTATTCCGTCAAATTTTACCAGTCATTAATAATAGTAATAGAATCCTAATAATAAACGAGACAATCAAATGATTATATTTATGGAGAACGTTTAAGTTTTTCATATTTGATAGAAATATTCGATCAAAGAATGACAATTTTTCGGAAGTGTCGTTAAATATTGGAAGCAAAATAATTAAAAATTTAAAATCTTAGATGATTGGATAACCTTAGACATTTTCTCGATAATATTCGAAAAAGCTTTGGTTAAAATATTAATAGTGTTGCATTAACTACGGGGGTTGGGCCAAAAACAAATAACGCTGTTACAAACCACGTAGAAATCGAGCGAATACACCCGTCGATTGTAATGGGGCTTCGGGAAGGGGGATGTTGGAGGGAGGGGGGTGTCGAGGGAGCCAAAATGTTTTCATGCTTACAACTATGTTTTTCTATATTGTAAGATATACAGCTAAAGCTACTATGGTGTGGATTTCTACTGAAGATGCCCCGCCACACAGTGAAAAAAGCTGAGCTTTCTTTCCTTTAAATAAAATAGGGTTCCTTGGAAAAAAGATTTGTGAATAAAACTATCTGGATGTTATTGGTATTATGACAGGGTATATATAATGAGAAGGTAATAATATATTTTATATATGAATAACTAAGCTGAAAATGTATGTTAGTCTCTATTTTTCCATTTTTTATATTTTGTCTAATTAGAAGTTTTGTTGTTGCAGTCAGGTTGTTACTAAAACATTATAAATGAATATTTGAGTATAATGATGGTTGATACGAAATGGCGGACTGGACTTGAAAAATGTAGAAAATTTTCCTCAATATAAAACGATACTGTAAGAAAAAGATTTTTTAATAAATCTATTTCAATGTTGTAGGTCTGATGAAAGGGTATTCCAAGAAAGCATGTAAAAATCTTATACAAAGACCTTACCTAGAAATGAATGTGTTTCTCTAATTTTTTTTTCCTTTTTTGTTTCTATTACAAGTGTTTATGGCGTGTTGGGGTGATTACTAACATATAAAGATTATATTTTTAGTATTCCAAATTGCTGGATTTTAAATGGCTTTTTTACAACGACTTAATCACAAGCTACTGAAATTCAAACAATATTGTTAATTAATCTCAAAAACTTATATTCAGCGCAGATCAACAACAGTAGTAATATATTTATTGATCACTACAGTGACGATTACAATTAAAATTTTTATGGATATTTAAAGATGCTAATCTATGCGAGAAATATAGCCATATCTTAGGTGATAAGTGAGGTTGTTTCTTAATCGACTTAAGTTTCTCAAATCCTAGCTTTTTTTTTATCTTATTATGTTCTAATCACATGGACTTTTTCTGATACAAAGATTTTAACAATTTGTAATAATAATAAGAAATTTATCAGATTTCGAAAAACAAATTAAGCGTTACTGTATTCAACGATTTTCTATGATACGCGTGTTAAAAGTCTTCACTTATAAGGCTACATTGTCATTTCGGCACCGCTGGGCCTTCTGAAATTTTAACAGTCGATTAAAAGTAGATAAAGTCATATAAGTACAAAATTTAAAAAAAAATTTGTCTTTTCGTCATTTTATAAACTACTACCTTCTTCGTGGAACTGCTCCTACAAATGCATTGGATTTAAATACTTACAATCAAAAGGTTGTGAAGAAATACATAGTTTACTATTAAGAGATGTGTGCAATGTTGGATTTTGTATGTGATCTCATAAATACTATACTCTACATGTCTATGTATTTGATTGAATACTTATAACATAGAAAGTATAATAAAAATTGCAATTTGCTATTATGGATTCACAATCTTAGACCACCATTTTTTCACAGCTATGCCAGTCCGAAGTCCTCAGAGTTTTTTGACGCTTGGTCATCAGCAGTATCTAAAACTATTTGGACAATAATGGAATACAAATAACATGTAATAAACAACTTTTGTCTGCCATTGAAAGACCAATATTGCAAAATTTATGGATTCCACAATTATAAGTGATTAGCGACCCTATGAGACCATATACAATCATGAAAAGAAGATAATAATTTAAAAAAAGATAGAGATGAACATATCTTTAAGTTCAAATTTAACTAGAGTGATGGCAGCATTTTTAGTAAACTATGACTCTGAAAGTTCCGCCATCTTAGAAGCGCTACGGTGATACTCTCATACAACAGTACAGCACCCGACCATAACAGCGCCACATTCAAATAATTTTCTGTCAAACCGAGATCGAGAAGGAAAAAAATGCCCCCGAGAGAGCTTCGAACTCCCAACCTCCTGTACACCGGACAGACGCTCTTGCTACTTAAGCTACCGGGGAAGGTTGCGAGCTCCGCTCTCAAGTTCGGACTTCAATCCTTCTCGTCTATAGTACGCGATGGCATACGTCAATAAACATATCTTGTAAGGTTAGGCATTTATCTTAGATTTTTCATAAAACAACCAAAACATTTCATTAGAAAATGTTTATTATACGGAATCTTATTTCATTTAGAAAAAAGCTAATTTTTTTTTTATTGTAGCCCGCTACCTTAAATCTACCAACTTTTTTCTTTAAAATTGATTAAATATATGTTAGTGATAACCTTACCACACCATAAACACTCAGAATCAAAACAGAAGGACATAAAGATGAATAAAAAAGAACCGCTGCCAATGAATTAGCACAAAGCTTTCTCAGAAACATTTTTTTGCAAATATTTAACTAAAAAAAAATATTTGAATGATACAGAATGCAAACAGAAGTGGTTTCCATTTGCTTTGACCTGGTATTATTTAAAATGTAAGATTATAGCTGTTACCCGATGAGTAAAAATAACATTGTTAAAATTTTTTAAATGAAAAACAACTGAACAAAGATATAGAACTTATTTCTAAAATCAATACAAGTGATATAACTATCTTGTACCTAAAATTTAAATTATATTATATGACGCTATTTAGTTGTCTACAGAAAATGTTCATTAATAAGACCAAATATTTAATCTTTTTTTTTCAAAAAATAACATAAACCATTTTTATAGCATTCAAAATCGCTATAGGACCTTAATTGGGTATATTACGTCAAATATTTTTTTAAACTTGTATAAGGATATAAAAAGAGATAATGAAAGCCCCAGATCACTATTATCATTTCAAAGATTTTTGAGATATGACTTATTCAACAGAAACAGTCGTAGACTTTTTTCTATAAAAAAATGCCACACAGTAGAAAAAATTTTTTGGATTTCAAAATAAAGCTGTATATTTGCTTTATAAGATACACCTATTCAAGCAGGGGATGTTATATTTTCTTCCTTACACGTATAAAGAAAACGCTTTTTGGACACAGGAAATCGTCATAGCAGCCTTAATCAGACGTAAAATTAAATTTTTTTTTTAAATGAACACAAAGATATAAAAACAAATATTTTAAGCCTAAGGTAATCGAGATTACTTTAAGGTTTTCTAAGATATGAGTGATTTTTTTACGATAATATTAGTATTTCTTTAATCAAAAATTAACAATATAATTTATCAAGATAACTTAAGATGAAAAAGAAAGGTATTTTTAAGCTCTATCAAATGTTGCTATTTAGAAATTCAAAAAAAATTTCTTATACACTTCAAGATGTAAAATACTAGTTTTTTGACCATAAAAATCCTTGTACAAACCTTAGTAAAGTACAAAAATTATTTCTTTTTAAGCTTCCTTGAGGATGAAAAAATAAAAATATTAAGTCCAAAATCATTTAAATCTACCGTAGAGCTCCTCAGATACGACAAATTTCACACACACACTCACACACACGCCCGCACACACATACATACCAACATACTTTTTATAAAAATAGTTTTTTCTCCCTCGAGACATTTCTCACGTATTTCCACAATAATTTTTTTCTACCAATACAAAGCTTTCTCTATGAGGAAGCAAAATTAGATATAAACATAAATTTTTAAGTTAGGTATTCATGCTTTGGTTTTTAATAGTTACCTATTCGATAGAAAAAGATTTTCGAAAAAACGTCTTGATTACGTAGCATTATTACATTTTAAATATAAAATACCTGTATTTTTTAATGTTCTTCCTCCATTTTGAATCTATTATGATCAAATTTATAAATTAAATCTCTTATCATTAGTAGCGACTCTGATGTACCATGAATACTTATAAGAAACAAAACAAAAAAATAGAAAAAAATAGAGATGCACATAAATTTTTACGTTAGGAAATCACATGTAAGATTTTGCGTCCTTACAGAGAAAGCTTTGCATTGGTAAAAAAAAATTTGTGAAAATACGGTAGAAATATATTATTCAGTGTCTATAGTAAAAGAACATAATGTTTAAAAAAAGTCTGTATGTGTGTGTGTATAAGTGTGTGTATAAGTGTGTGTATTTAGTCATATCTCAGGAACCCAACAACCAAAATCAATGTTTTAGTGCTTAAAATTTTTCTTCTCTAACCCTTCTGACCATGACAGTTCGAAAAAAAATAGAACTTTTATACCTTATTAAGGATTTGATAACGAGTTTTAATTGTCAAAAACTGGTTTTTCGTCTAAAAAAATGTCAAATATGGAAGGCAATGTTTACAATAACCTCTTCAATAGGGTACAAAAATACCTTTTTATCGCATTTTGTAGGATCTTTATGAGTTACTTTTTTTAGTTTTTATTCGAAAATAATAAAATTTTAGAGAGAAAAAATGTTCTTCTCAAACAAATTCATATATTCTAAAGAATTAAGGCGACTTATCATTATTTCTACATCCTTTTATGGGTCCAAAAAGAATTTGAGCTTCATACTTTATAAACTTTGTTATAGTGATTTTTGATAGCAAAAAATTGGTTTTTCGTCTTAATAAGGGACCGAAATTTATTATGCACAGCTAAAAATTATCTTATTCGATAGGGTTCACAAATATGTTCATTTTTTATAATTTAAAAGTTGTCATGACGATTTTTGACGGTCAAAAACTGTTTTTTCGTCTTTAAAAGGGTCAAAAATATATTATGCAAAGATTACAATGATCATATTTGTAAGAGTATAAGATTTCCTTTATTTTTTATTATTTATGGTGTTCATAAGTTATCGATTTAATTTTTATTCAAAAACAACAATTTTAGAAAACATATATAAAGTAAGCGTTTTAGAAATGGCCTATTAAAGAGCATAAACCTCTTTTTACCTAAAATTACATCACAACTTTTTCATATAACTTGACTAATAAACATGAATAAAAGCAACATAAGGTTTAATTATTATTCTTTTAAATAAACAAATAAAAGATATTGTTTTCTGAAGATTTTCTTAATGTATTTCTTCATTAAGTGGACTTTTAATACAATTTTTTTGTAAAATAAAATTTCAAATCTGAGCAGGGACTCTATAGAAGCATAAATCACGTTCTGATTTTTTTCTTAGCGAAAAATAGAAACATAAGTAGGTACTGTTTTGTTTTTCTATGATAAGACTAGATCAAGATTAATTAAGTCTCGTTTCTCAGAAACAAGACTTAAATGTATTTAAAATACAATCAGCTACGTTTTCTTTTTGTTTCCAGTAACGGAAAGAAAAGTCGCAAAAATTCAGTTTTGTTTCTCATCCTAGAAACCAAATCTTATAAACCCTGCAAAACAGTTCTCTGTAACAAAACAAAAGTCTGCGGGATTTCGTTTCGTTTAGGTTCTTGACAAATAATACAAACATAATTCAGTATAGTTTATCACGTTATTTACGAACAATACAAGATTATTTGTTCGATAAAGTTAGTTTCCTTTCTTATCTTTTCCCGGTCGAGAACGAACGTTAAAAAAATTTAGTTTTTATTCTCAAGGCAGAAACAAAATTTAACGAGTTGTAGGAAATATGTACTGTGTGTGCACATATGTATACACGTATTTTCCCGGTTGAAACTGGAGGTGTACTGTCTACTATGTGTAGTGTGTAAATGTGCGCGCATGTGTGTATATAATACACATTCATAGACTAGTTAACATTTGTATTTTAATTAAGTAAATTACCAAAAATAATCGTCATGCATAGCAGATTGATACAAAAAGCTAATATTAATTTACCGAGTTTCTATAATAAGGTAACCTCAAAATGTAAAAAATCCGCCATATCTGGATAAGGAAGCAAAATAGACCAAAACTGATAATTTTGATATGTTTCCTAAAAGAACTCTATCGCAGCGCACAAAAACAAAGATGTTGGGTTATATGCAAAACATAGCATTAAATTCAAGTGTTCTGGCAGTATTTTAATAATAAAAAAGGGTAAAATTTATTAATAAACCATAGAATCTTTCAAAAGTCATAACAAATGTGTAAAATCTATTTCTAGTTTTTGTGCCGAAATAAAAGCTTTAAAACTATTTGTATAAAAGCAATATATCTCTGAAAATAGATAGACCATAATAGTAGTTTTTTTACCTCCGGCATTTGTAAAGGGCTGATGCGCCCTCGGTAGAAAAAACAGAGTTTGCCTTATAAGTGATATCTAATCAGGGCTACATGACGCTCGCGAATGCGAGCTGACATGGCCACCCGAGAGTCCAAAGGCTGATAACGGTATCCTAGTAGGTTCGGGAAGTTTGGTGTCATTGGCTCTAGAGCATTTGATTTGGTGCTTAAGCTTGCGGTCACCGATGACGGGGTGTAGGAAAATGAAACGGGGAAAGCAAGTAAACTAAATATACTCCTTTCAAGTCCTCTAGTTTGATTTAATTATTTCAATATAAAAAAACAAGTAAAAACAAGATGTTATCATTAAAATTTTTTTTTTTTTCTTAAGTCTTGTATTTCCAGAATGTTACTGTGAAAATAATTTTATGACTAATTTAACTCTTATCACTTACAATAACTCCAGACGCTGCCTTAACTTGAACAGGAAAAGAAGTAGACCGGAAAAAATATTTGCTATGAGTTATGCAACAGAATTATCATTATTAAGATATAACAAGCAAGAGCTAACAATCTTAGATCTTCATGTTAATACCATATACGACCGAGTTAACAAAAATAAAACAGAAATAACGCTAGTTAGATCTTGCAGCTATTTGATGGAATAAATATTGACCCTACGGTTTACAAAGCAATTGTTTTTCCTATTTGAAAACCCATAAAAATTGTTTTTTGTGTCTATCCATCATCCTGTTAGAGATTTTTGTTTAAGAAAACAATTTTTAAGGTTGTATTCTGGCAAAAAAACGAAAAATGAATTTTGCGCATTTGTAATTATTTTGAAAACAGGCTTTAATTTTTCCCCAAATTTGTACTCATTATTTCATAAAGGAATTTCCAAAACATTGAAATTTAAGGTTATATTTTTATATAACCTATCACTTCTCTGTTTGTGCTCTGCGATATATTTTTAACCTTAAGAAAACACGTAAAAATCAATATTTTGATTTACCTAGCTTTCTTTTCAGGGTATGGTGTATTTTTTAATATTTGAAAGTTACGTCATATCATGAGAACTCGTTAAATGTGAGTTATCAGCATGGATCTGCGGTGCATTTAAAATGTTTTGCAATTTTTTACTCCATTAAAAGGACAATTTCGGCTAGTCTATGTGTGTCTTACATGTATACACATTATACACACATACGCACATACTAGAAAAGTACGCACACATACATGAACATTTATATACACAAGCTACACAGACATACTACGAATGTATAAATACGTGTTTTCACAGCATAAACCACACACACGGTGATATTCGTTATGCACTGACTATACACATATTTATAGCTACATATATATATGCAAGGGAATCTAAAGGCAACTGGTGAGACTCTAGCGTCACAAAGTTTCAGTACATATCTGTGGCTACCCGGAAAAAGCGGTTAAGTCCATTTTTTGAAAAAATTGAACTAGTAGTGGATTTCGCATCCTTAGTCAATCCTTTACAGTTAAAAAAGTCCCATAAGCTAGTTTGACCTATTTTGCGAGATATTAAAGATTGCAAAAGGGAATGCGTCTATTTGGGAACAAAGATGTTCCCGAAAAAAGTAGATAAGTCTACTAGGTTTCGTATTTGCCTCACTTAAACGATTTTAGCGAGGTACACAAACCAGTCAGAGTTTAAAAATAGACGTGTAATTACGAACTGATTCATTTTTACTTGCATTTGATAGCACCCCAGTGATTGTCATATTTGTAAATTCAACCGAACTAATAATTTTAAAAGTAAGACAGCCCTAAGATCCAAATTGCTTCTTTAAAGGTACTTTCTTATTATATAGGACCTCTAGAAGAAAAATCGCTTTGTCCTGTAAAAGCAGATAAAAAATTAAAAAAGTTCCCGGAAAAAGGGGTTAAATCCAAGTTCTCTGAAAAAGATAATAACTGAAGCATTTTTCGGCTTTTCACGGTCGCGAAAAATTTGTACTAGTGCAAAATAGTACAAACATGTTTCTTCTACTTTACTTTACTTATGAGCCTAGTATGGGATTCCAATTGAATTGCCCTCACCTTACAGATGCAATTAAACATTAAAATACGATTTCCTTGATATCACTGAGAGTTAGCTCATTCCCTTTTTCCGAGAAGCCACAGATATATACGTATATATACGTACATCACTGACCAGGCATTATATTGTTGGACAGTAAATTTAAACATTTAATTCCTCTTGGCTGTTCCGACAACATTACCTCTCTCAGTAGGCGATTTCATATTTCCCGCGTAACAATTCAATGTCCATCGAGTGTACATACATACAGTAGACAGTCAGATATTCGCGAGCTTCCAGAACGATATAGTACTGCTGAACACATGTCTTAGGTATACGTGCAGTGCAACTAAACCGTTCGAAAGGGTCGTGAATATCTGCCCGTTTCTGTACGTTTCTGCTGTTTTGGGCCAAAACCGAGGCAAGCCTAAAGAAGTTTGAACTTTAAAAACATCGTTATTACTTTATAAGTTGAAACTAAGTATGCTTAACGTAAAAGAATGCTATAACATTAATCTCTAAGCTGATCATTGCATTGACATTTCTTAAATTAAACATAATATAATAATCTTCAATGCATAAGTTATTATTTTAATTAATATGATATTAGAAATTAAATATAATGATAATATGGTACGCACAGGTGCATTTCTCATGAAAACAGAAAAATAAAGTAGCCAACATAAAATTTCACGCAAGTGTAAGTACATTAGACGTATCATTTAGTCATTTTGAATATGAAGAAATTAGTAATATCTCCCTATAAAAATTGTGTGTCTAAAATACGCAGTGGTTTTGTATTGCCACAATCAACAAGGAATGCATACTCTATTTTCTTAGCTGCACTATACGAATTTTATTCGGCGTGCATATTAGAATACCTGGCAGTCTTGTAGAGTCTGTTTGCCACGTAAGCATTTTTTTGACTTCAAGGAGTTTCCGACATAAAAGTGCGCGATCAATTCAACCTTACTTTAGGGCGTAAAGAGAATTAGTGAGCTCATCGTGTGCCCACAGGGGCGTTGGCACAAAATTTTAGTTTGTTCGCTCGGTAAAAGAAACAGTATACTACATACTATACTAGCGACATAATGTACTCTTTCGTAATATTATGCGTATAGAATAAAGCAGAATCTCGTTAAAAAAATGAATTCTCTAATACAGTATAAAAAATACTACAGTGTAGCTATCCACTACAGAAAACAGTTAAGAAAAAACTTTACTGATAAAATTTCCGGAAAGACCCCGCACAAATGCTCAAAATAGCCGAAACAAGTATTCTGCGTCTAGAATGAGACCAAAGAAGCGTACAAGAGAAAAAATTACGATAAGAATGTCCGCAATTTAAAGACAAACAGAATAAGCCGTATCTAGCTTATATCAGTTTAGCGGGTTTTCCATTTGTAGCCCTGAACATATACACCCAATCTTAACCCGATATGATGTAAACTTCTTGAAAACTGCAGGAAAAACCATAGAAACGTCTTCTCAAAAAGTTCTCCTAAAAAAGTTGTTGGACTTGCTAGGACCGTTTATCAAAAAAGCTTCTCTTCTTCGGGAGCTACTGCACTATTTACTCAATTTTAACATTTTAAACTTGTTTTGAAGTACCTCAGACAATAATCGGAGGTCAGTGATTTTTTGCACGTGGATAGCGGCTGCGCAATATTATAACGATATACTCGAGCCGCTTACATAGGCCACGACTACTTTACCCCTTCCCCTTCCCCCTAAATCTCGTGCCACCGCACCGATGGCCGCGCGCAAAAGACATAGATTTTTTATTATTGTTTGGGATAAGCATATCTTATTTTGGCTTTTTTGTACATAATACATTTTTGCTATGCATTACATTTACATTTTTCGATCTTACTTTATAGACATGTATATTTCTATCCGATCGTCGAAATTACAGATCATTAGTGTTCTTTTGTTCGTATTCACCATACATTTAGTTTTGTTTTCATTTGTCAGATTTCTTTTTAATTTTCGTATTTGAAAAAGGTCTTTCTCGTCTTATATCTGTGAGCTTTTATTTTATGTATCTCATTCCTTTAACAGTGTCAAAGTCATTTATTCAACCGTGCGAATTCTTTTTAGACTTAATTTCAAAATGTAATGTCAATAAACTACGTGATACGTGTGTGTTTGATGTATTGGGAACTGAGGTATGGGATTTAAATGCCTATCGTATCACGTTATCATGGTTTATTGAATAATAATAATATAAAATTTGGGACCAGGAGCGGTGTGGGTCGATAAATATATAGATGCTCATGTATACGATTGACGATTTTATTAAACGTTTAAAAAAAAAAGACATTGGCTTGTTTAGCAAGTATGGTGAACGTACATTCAAATTCGTTAAAAGATAGTCACCAATAAAAAGTACTTCAAAATTGTATCAAGCACAATCAAGCTCCGCTCACATCGGTGGCTGGATTGAGCAATAGCTTATTGATATAACTCTTCACGAATAAATCAGTCAAAATCAGTTACAATCAAGTTCTTTAAAAATCAAAAACGACAAAATAAACGCAAACACTAACAGAATAGGTACTTTCCTACAAGCAATGCAGCAAAAATAGTATAACTCTATGAAAATAAGTTTTAAAAAATCTTTTCTCGCTGGGATTTCAACAAAACTTCTATAAACTTACAAATATTTTTTATTTAACTTAACCCAAAATAATCCATCTTATACTGATTGCGATACAACAATCAATCATTTTCCTTCATAGCCTCCATACATCAATCAGCTATTTAGCATGCAAATAAGTGCCGCCTCGCTGCAGCTGGCAAGCGGCCTTGACCGACTTAGCTACTAGACAATCAATTTTCAAGCTTAATAGCACAGCCGTCTGCTGGACAAGAAAACGTGTAGTTATAAGTTATTTACAAAATATGAATTGATGATCTAACTGATTAAAAGAGATGGAAAAAAAGAACGTCACATAGTATCAACAGGGTCTCTCGAATTATCGACACGGTAATACACTTTTGTCTCAAATAATTCAAAAGATGAAAAAAGGAATTTACCTAGAAAAGCGACACAATCACGTCTACGAGGGCACCACAAGGGAACTTATGCCTCTGCGACGAGAAGTCATTAAAAAAAAACAACTCACGAACTCACTCACTGCTTTTGGTTAGTCCCACTTTAGTAGCTTACGTACATGAGTAAGTACAAATTGAACGTAGTACAAAGATAATATCTGCGTGTCGTCTCCTTCCCTTACTGCAATGTCGATCCATGATCGACTCCGCTAACCAGAGGAGCGCCTAGTCCAACTGCTTCTGACCCAGCTCCGTTAGCTTCTCTCGCTCCAGGAGTGCCTTTTGCAGTCTCCAGACCTTACGTTTCCCTTCTCTCGGCCGAGCCCCCATAATGTATCATGCCTGCGCAATGCCTCTCTTTTCTATGCTCCTGGTCGTGGCCCTACACGTATGCGTGCCCCCACCGTTTCGTATTGAAACCCTGCTTTGCTGACCACAGAGGATTTTGCGTTTACCTGCGCGGAAATCTCTGAAAGGTCGCTATCACAACTAATTTCGTCTAGACGGATGTCTATCACATCATGAGAGTTGAATTTTCGCAAGAATCGATAACGCTGAAAATTCTTCTGTGATAGTGATTGTAGGTGCGGACGACGCAATAGCGATGGAATGAAAGAATTATCATTGCTCTCCAGCGGGTTGACAATAGGCGAGGTGGCGACGGTCGTGCCGCACCATTCTTTGACTCGACGGCGATGTTCTCTCTGCTTTTGCTTTTAATCTCGGTGTTCTCGTCCTAACAAAGACTGCGTAATTTCTTGGAGGGTCCAAATGAGAGTCGCCCGAGACATCGGAGTTGGCGTAGACATATTGATCTAGAGGCACACAAATGACATAATAAGTAAAAATAAAATTTTAATTGACCTTGGGGAATAATTCTAATCGAGACTAACACCAATAAAATATTTCAAGTTTGACTTAATGAATAGCCTTCCGATCTTCCGATGGCGCTGTTGCAGGAAACAGTTTTTTAGACGTTCGTCTAATCTAGCCATCCGCAATAGCTGTTATCGCTCCGGTCTTTGATGGCGTTTCTTTCTTTGTTTGCGTCACCCTGCCTCCGTTTGTGTATAGGGATCGTCCGTTAATGTTGCGCTGTTGACATGATTGCCTTGTTCAATGACTAACGTTTTTAGTCCATGGTATATGGACCCGTCAGCGACCGCGGCGGTCCTCAGCCTGCAATCATCAAACTTTTTCGCAGACGAGTTAAAGATTGCATTGGTGTTGCCCGAGACTGCGCAAGTGAACTTGAACCATATGCCCTATACCTATATACCAATAGTTAACAGAATAAGATTAAAACCTTATCAATTTATTCGCTGGTTTTGTTTGAATCGGCCAAGCTGACGTCATCTAAATACTTCTAGGGCTTATCAAAATGAAGACTGAGGGCTTTATCGTTATGTTGATCGATCACGTCGGTGGTTAGAATCTTGCGCGCTGTACTGCTTTTATTCTGTTCCGCTAGGACCCGTACCTTTTGTAGAATTTTCAACAATCAAAACTTCATTTATTTTAGTTTTCGATCTAACCGTTGTCGCCTGCATTAATCACTCCCAATCTCAATTTAGAAATGAACGTAGTTGTGTCCTATGAAATGTACCACGTACACTATTTGTCTTACAATCTGACAAGACGTTAGTGCTATTATGAATCATACCAGTAACAAAATAAGGTCCTTGGTAGACAGCCAAAAACTTTGCTGTAACATCTACTGCCGCCAACGAAAAGTTACTGGGCTTCTTCTTGGGACATGACTTCTTCAGGCAAAACTTTATTAATAAAGAATAGAAAATTACATGAATACACATAGGCAAAATAGAATCAAAAACAATAGTACGAAGAGACGGAA
>JAPYYV010001814.1:0-28682 GCA_030522625.1 Copidosoma aretas
GCGAGGTACAGCGAGGTACAGCGAGGTACAGCGAGGTACAGCGAGGTACAGCGAGGTACAGCGAGGTACAGCGAGGTACAGCGAGGTACAGCGAGGTACTGCGAGCTGATGCGTGTTGTAGCTTTGTATAGCTACCGTGAGCTGATGCAAAGTGTAACAGCTAGGGCTATACTCGAGCTATACTAAGAGCTGACGCGAGGCAGAGTTAGCTACCGTATGTTGACACGATGGGCATAATTGGTGATGCGAGTCGATACTAGCTAATGCAAGGTATTACACGGGGCAAAATGAGATAAGCGAGTTGATTAGAGGACTTTCTTGCTTCACGAGGTTATGCTATGTTATGTTAAGATAGCAAAATATGTCAGCTGTAGCGAGTAGCGCTAAGATAGACCAATCTTTACCTGTGAAGTAGTACACAAATAAAGCTGCATCATAGTTTGCTCGTGTCTCGCAGTTGATTTGGAAGTTTGAGAATGTCAGATATGGTTGTACGGGGTCATATGAGCTGGAATTAAAGCACACTCAGCATTTATCAACTTATGTGGGGTAACGCTGGGGCTGCCGAATCATAGCAGGCTATGTATAAGGTGGTACTATGGTATATCACAGACTCCCAGCTTAGCAGGGGCATGATTGACACCCTTTGGACTGCGCAACGAATATACTTAGAGGTGGCTGGGGTAGAGCAGGCTACTTTTGATCAGCACGATAAGTAAACAAAGGTGACCATCACATTATGACGTGTGATTATATGTTATATCAAACGAGTAAGCAATATAATCTTACAAAATCTATCCCTCTCACCCCTATAATGTATGATCCCAAGCGAGCTTAATATTTTTTAAGCAATTGCTTGCTTAAATCTAGTTTATGAATGGAAATTCCCAAAATATCATCCACTGTGAAAGCACTTAAACAACGTTTGGATAAAATTTGACTGTTATCTCCATTCAAAGGTACCCTACATTTATTCAAACTCTTCTCTACTATTGCAATACTTTTTACAGATGCGAGAAGTTGAATTTTGCACACTGAGTGTCCAAAAAACCATTTCAGCTCCTATATATATGTTATGATTGGAATCAAAAATTTTAATCACCTGCAAAAGCTTAACACTTTTTTCAGAACTATGTCGGAGCTAGACTTAGATCAGCGAGCTTATAAATTATGTGTATGGAAACGCAAGTGTAAGAGGCACGTCTCGTACTATGTATTTGAAGCGTGAGTAAAATTATGCTTCAAGCAACCGTGCAATTATTCTGTCACGGTAGCAGTCGTAACAGCAGAAGAGTACTTCATCTCTATACCATCGGTAAAAACAAAACTACGGTATAATCAAATAATCCGTACTCCTGCGCTCCAACGTCTTCATCAGCTCCGATTCTCTGCTCACGATCTACACGGCACGCGCGTCTCAAAATACCCGTACGTAATATGCAGCGAATAGATTTTGTCATTCAAACTATCTGCCCAATACTGAGAATCTAAGATCATCGAGCAGTAACTCATACGTTCGTAAGACTATTTCCCGCCTTCTGCATTGCACTTTACACACCTTGCTTCTCCAATGCACACACATACAGCTGAGCTATGAATTACCCTCGATGATTAGCTAGCCAGGCTTCATTCATCATGCACATAATCCCCCGACGTAATCTCGCGTACGCGCGCAATGCACTGCACGTAAGTCCAGATCCAGACTTGACCATGATAGGGAGGAGGGATACTGCGTTATTTTTCCCACGGATACGGATACACGCTACCTTTACGGACGCTTCCATCGTTCCTCCTCCTTCTGTGTATTCATGCATGTGTCGGTCAGCCCGACCGCGTCGCTCGGTCTGACGCGAGCGCCAGCCACAGTCACGCAGGTATACTGAAATTTAATTTCCAACCCCCTCAACTTCTTTGGCTTCCGCTGCGATTTCACCCAGTCCCTTACTGTGAACAGCTACGGCAGCTGTAGTCATTTTACTATACGTGTAGCCTCGATCAACGTGAGCTTCCGCTATAATTTGCTCTCCCCTGAGCCGCGTGTATCGAGGCCCGGCTGGACGGCTGTCGATGCTGCTGCCTTAACTTCTTCTTCCGCACCGACGCTGCTTGTTTGTGCACATTTACGTATATATAAGCTTGCACTTTGAATGTTCTCTCTCATCCTTTTTCGAATAGTCCCCAATGTTTGGAGCTGTAAGAGTAGTTTATGATAATAGATGACTGGTCACCTCTATAATTATATAAACCACTAGTTATACTCATTGATAAATACAGAAACACAGCTGTGCTGACTAACCCGAAAAGGTTTTGTATTTTTATTAATTGGTGAGATTTCATACGACAAACCGATGCCATGTGCTGATAATATTTGATGATTATGCAGTAAAGGTATTTTGTTTAGTAATGCGCAATATCGTCAGCAAGTCATAAAGTCGTTTTAAAAATAAAATTTGAACAAACAAGTCATTGTGTCATTACACTCACCAAGACAAAGAACTAACGGTGAAGTCAAGTTTATTTTAAGACCTACATTATGTTGATAACAACAAAATTCACCATTAATCATTCGTGATTAATAACAACGGCTGATTCTTTATTTAGTGTTTCAAAGAAATAAATGTATTTGATTGTATTAGAGAAACATTGTGTCAGATACAAGAGTAATGATATATATTTTATATTTCATTGCGCTAATAGGAACCTTCCAAACATTTTTTTTTTTTTTAATCCATTAGATCCGTGAGATAGATTATCGAAAAATATTAGACACGCATCTTTTCTTATTTCACATAAATAAAAACTGATGGAGATATACCAAGTGGAAATTTAGGAGTAGGAGCAGTATGACGTCATACCTGTAGTGGATTTTATTCAGGTATAAAATTATACGGCCCCCACTCCTAACTTTCCATTGGCTCTATCTCCGTTGGTTTTGGTTTATGCAAAATGAGAAAAAATAAGTGTCTAATATTTTTTGATAATCTACCTGACGGACCAAATGGAACTTTGTATGCAAGAACCCTATTATGCCATAATATATATGTAACTAATTTCTGAGTGTTTGTATGCGTGTAAGTGATTGTACGTGTATGTATGTACGTAATAAATCATCTTAAATTTAGTACAATTCCTTTTTTGAAAAAATGAATTATTCATTTTTCTGTTGCACAAGCTGTATATTAAATCATTGTCATAATGATTTTTCTAAATCAGGTGAAAATCAGTGATATGTAAAATATTTATAAATATCTGATATTAATGATGATAAAAATTGGATTTTTTTAAAATAGGCTCTTATGTTAAGGGCAAAAAATTTCCCAGTGAAAGTTCTTTATTTATCTTTTTTTACAGTGATAAGAACTGAGTAAAAATCGCAGTGACTCAAAGCTTATGGAATAACAAAACTATCAACATCGAAAAAAGCAATTTCTACAATGCACAACCGATGATATTTATTTAAACGGAAACAAAGTCGCGAGATGCTCCAATGCTAAATGTATGGAAGACAAACGAGCATCGTCTGCTGTCAGCTCGTCTTCTCGTGAGGTACCATATTTTTTCTACTCCAGATGCCGTTCTACTCATAATTATCATCTAATATTTATTGTAGCTTTTTATAAAACCTTGTACTTTAATGCAATGCCATTAAAATTTGTATTTTCAAATAGTACTTTTCGATACAAGTATTATAAACTAGTTTTCTTCTCGTGTGGACGTTTGCGCCCGAGCGTAGCGAGGGTGAAAAGTTCGCACGAGGAGAAAGTCAGTTTATAACACTAGTGCCGAACAATACTTTATGACACAACGTGTTATAAGTTTGATTTTGACACGCTTCTTTTTGCACAGCGTGTCCTAAAATCGCACTTAGAGCACGGCGTGTCATAAAATTCATTACACACGTAAATTTTTCCTTGATCTTTTTTATTTCGTGAAGGAAAAGTATTATTACTGTTTTGCTTCAACTACAGAAAAAAAGATTTATTGAAGAATATTATGTAATTTTTTCATAACATATTATTGCAGTTTCATCGAGTACTCGCTAGTTGAACACAGATGCTTTTCCGTAATCATGGAAACGGACGTTTTTGGGTAGGTTAGTACGACATCACTATACTGCGATCATCGAACTTATGCATCAAAATACATTTATTTGTCTCTTTACTAAGTGATTCAGATATTTTTTCATTCTGATGAATGTCTTTAATAGTTACGTAATATTGTTTTTCATTTTTCACGCAAACCTCTTCCTTGCATTTTGTATTCTTGCGTTCGCATTTGTAATATTCGACTCTACTTTCATAATTATTCTCTATTGCGTATTCGTCTCAATGCGGATAATTTTAATTCCACAAGTAGAGGTATAAAAATAAGTCACGATCTGAATGGCAAATCAGGACGAAGACATTTTTTACTATGATGAAGTGGCATACCTTAGGATGATATATAATTTCAATTCATGATATTATAGACGTAAAATCTAATTGATGAAAAAGAATAATTCAAAGTAGTCGTAGGTGAATGAAATAACGGCTTTATTGTGGCACATCACCCGTGTTTATACTACAAATAAAATCCATCAACTCAAATCTACAATCCCAAAAATACTGCTCTTCATAACAGTTTTTACACAATTTAATCATTTAAATGATATTAAACAGTCCATAAATTTAAGTATTTTTGTAAATAGAATACTCGCCAGAAAAACATTTCAGCGAGGAAAAACTTTTAGTGCTTGAACTCCTCCTCTCTTAGAAAAAATCGAATTTCCACAATTTATTACTCAATAGGGGTTCCAAAAGAGAACTGGCCTGTTTTCTAAATTTTTTTTTGAATGTCCACAATTTATTACTTAATAGGGGTTATAAAAGAGAATCGGCCTATTTTCTAAATTATTTTTTTCGATAGTAGGTGCACGGAGTATCTTTGTGAGACAGTTTTTTTTTATGGTGTCATGAAATTATAATGACTTATTGAAATTTTATGTCATAGTCAAACCGATGTCACGTGGTATGACGTCAGAACTTCTGAATATTTTAGGGTTTGTTCGGTTTTTGATAGGTAAGCAAAAAACCGAACCAACCTTATTATCTTCAACACCAGGAATCACCGTATGGTTATGGCGCACTCATTGAGAATAATATAACCTCAAAATATGCCGAAATTAATATTAATAGATTTCTTGACGTTGCTTGAAAAACTCTGATCATTTTTGTTTACAATAAAATATTTTTAAGTCATAAGCTTAGTAACTTGCTCTTACAGTCTGCTTTAAGTTTCGGACAAAGCATATTTAAATATGGTAAAATGATGCCTTGACTCAATGTTTGACGTCATGCAACTGTAAGACAATAAACCTCTAAAAATTCAGAAGTTCCTACGTCACGTGACATCGATATGAATGATAGCATGAAAATTACGTTTTGGAAACGTTTTATTTCTCAATCAATTTTTCAGTAATTGATCGTATCAATTTAGATGTACATTACTCTTAGGTTATTTTAGCGATAGAAAGTATTATTTTATTTAATCCTACTGAGGGCCAGTTCTCTATTTTTGTTTAAGTTCAATGTCAAAGTTTTAAAATTGATGAGAATGCATTTTTTCACCTGTCATTAATTTTTACATGGAACAAATCTAACAAATATATTGTGTGAGTTCATGCTGTATTAAAAACATGCATTTTTTTACTCAGCTAGTCATCATACTTTTTTGTAGTAATTACACATCACGCGTACTTATATAATGGGTCATTCTTTACGAAACCGGACAGATTTGGACAAAAATTGACCGACACATTTTTGATTCGACTGAAATTTTTTTTTTACGAGTTCTGTGTCGGAAAAACCTATACTTGTTCGAGGTTTAAAAAAAAGATTTCTTTTTAAGATACGGCGTATCCAAATTTCGACAATTTGTGATTTTGGCTTGAAAACCTATTTTCAAAAATTCATTACTCCAATTCTGTTTTTGCCAAAAACTTGTTTTTTTTTTTTTTTTTTTTTTTTTTTTTTTATTTGTTGTACACAAATCAAATGTTATAATCGTTTTTTAACGTTGGCCCCCAGGTAGTATTATTATTTAAGTACCACCATCGTATTCTACGTCCAATTTTCTATAAAAAAACCTGTTTTTAATTAATGGAGACATTATTTTTACCGTTTGAAATAGATGCATTCATCCAGCGTAGCACGTCGTATCAGAGCGTGGGTTCCGTTGGATGCCTTATTTTCTTACCCAATATCGTTTCTCTCAATATTGTTCAAGATTGTTCGATATTTTATTATTTTCCATTTAATAATCAAAGAATATTATTTATTAGAAAATAAGATTTGATGACTGATTACAAAAAAAAAGATTTTAGTAAATAGAAATAAATTCATTAATATTTTAATATGACCTTTCTCAAAAACATTATTTGTTACTGGTTAATAAGTTCTTTCTCCATTGTATCATGTTATGTTTACATTGAGTTTCAATAACTAATATGTTTTATTTGAAAATATTTACAACTATTTTTATTATCATACTATAAAATTGCTTAGCTTTCAGTTTCTTAAGAGAGATTGGAATCATACAATGGTAATGTAAAGTGCCTTTTATTGTTGTAGCTTTTTGAAAAAGTGCTGATGATTGTATTTCTTCTTCTTTATACTCAAAATTTGTCGAATAATAACATGGTATGTTAGCTAGAGATTCTGTCTCCCAAGTCAATAATTCTTTGGGTGTGCGAATGGGATTATTTATTATTTGAGGACTAGCTCTAGCAGCAATTATAACGTTCCATCTATTCTATCACATGGTCCTTTTCCATTGGACGTTGGTAAAAATGCCACCTAGCAGCTATTTGGAAATCTTTGAAATAATGCGCAATATTTATGAAATTTCTCTTACTTTTATACTGTATGCTCGCATCATCCGAAAATGTATTATTTTGACACTTAAAAATAAAAAAAATAAAAAATTTCATGAGATGTTTTTGAAAGAGATGAACATGTACAGTACTATGATGTAATCATTTAAAAATGGAAACCAAACTATTGACTTTTGATTCATGTTAATCATCATTATAATCAATTAAAAATGGGTGTATTGCGGTAAAAATGATTTCTCCATTATTAAAAAATGTGTTCTTCATAAAAAATTGGACGTATAATTCGACGGTAATATTTAAAAAACAATGCGACGTGGGGGACAATATTAAAAATGATTTAAAAATGTGATTCGTTTATAATAATAAGAACTTGTTTATAATATTTATTGAAAATTTTTTTTCGGAAAGTTCATTCTTTCAGCTTCAAAAAGAAAAAAAAGTTACTAGCAATAATATAACCAGAGTTATGAATTTTTGAAAACAACAAATTTCTTTTAAAATCTTCGAACACGTATATTTTTTTTTTTTTTTTTTATATAGCATCCGTAAAAAAAATGTCAGGTGAATCAAGAATGTGGCGGTCAGAAATGTGTTGGGTTTGTAAAGGAATGACCCTTATACAACCTAAAATTTTTTTATTTTTCAACCTCAAAACTATGTCTTGAAATGTTTTATTCTTCAACGTGATCAAATAAAGATTTTTATTGGAGCGTATTCATAAAATGTTATTTTTGAGTTACAAAGAAAGATGTGTTCAACTGAAAATTAAAAAATTTTTAAATACCAGATGCTGTTACGACTTTGTGAAAATTGTGAGTACAAAACTGCTATCAGTGAAACTAAGGAGAAAAAATAATCATAATAATCATGTTGGTAACTGCGTCATTTATATACCTTGGAAATATGTGTATGCTTCGTTTAGCCTATTGTATTCTACATCATGATACGATACTACGTATTAAGCCATATATCACATGTTTAATGTATAATATGTCTCCATTTGAATGCAACAAGTATTGAAAAACGCGTTTGTACAGATGACAAGCACAGATAATAGGTAAAAAATTTCTTATGATTTGGTTGGGCTATCAGACGATGATTCATAACAGGTCTTTAGTGCGGTTTTTTCACTCATAACTTGCACGTACGTATCTTTCAGAATCTTTAGATAACTTGGCTCTTACTGTGCTGCTTACAATATTTTTCGGTAGTATATTTTCAAAGATTCTGACTTCTATCACGGTGACATTAATAAATCATCAAAAAATCAGACATGGAGTCTATCTACTTCGTCTTTTTACTTTTCACTGCATTGGTCTACTTGACAACTATATCTGCATGTAAGTTAATAGTACGCTATATATACCTAGTAGTTCAAGTTACAGTAAATGAGTAAAAGTTTGACTTTTGCCCCATGTGGCGAATATACATAATACTTTTATATAATACAATTTAATATATTACTTTTTTCTGTTTTGTCATCAATTAAGTTATGTCCTAATGTTAGGAATGACACAAGCACAAAAATCATTTGAAAAATGAGTGACCTTATCTGTGCCAAAATTACACTACGGAAAATAGGTTATGGCAGAAATAACTGAATTACTCGAATACTGTCAAGCATCTGACAATTTTTTTGTGCCAGTTAATATGTATACGTTCTGAAAACAAACTATGTTGCCAAGTAACTTTATGAAATTTAAACATCGCGTGACCCTCAGCCTTTCTGGCTCATCATCTGTGAGAAGACCTATACGTTTCCTTGCCCAAAGTCATCCCCAAATCGTATATAATGCAGAAGTAAGTTAAAGAGTCTCAGACTTTACGTTCGTCAGCCTGGCCTCGAGCTCATGGAACATTATACATATATGAGATCTGAGACATTATTTACTCTTGCTCCCTAGGTCCAAAATAATAATTTGTAAATAACAATAAGTATTCCGTATCAATCAAAAATCTCTAATAATCTACTCATGAAGTAAAAGTGAAATTTTATCCTGCTAATAATACATTTTTTTCATCAATGTTTCTTATGTTAGATGAGCACAAGATATCTATTAATATTTATTCAATATTTTTCAGTGTGCAATCGTGATGAGTGTGAAGTATATTGCAAAAGAAGAAATTTTGCACATGGAGCATGCGGTGAGATTAAATGTTACTGTTTTAGTTACAGGACAGATTATCCACAAAGAATATAAATCAGAAACATTATCAAAATAATAAATTTGTTATTCACAGATAATACTTACTGAATTTTGAAAAACCGCAAATAATTTAATAAACAAAAAAACTATGCACTATCATTGTTATTTAAATAATACCTTTCATACACATCATCCTCAATACAATAAACATGCCTATTATGTCGAATAATCCAATCAAACTCATTTATTCATTCATACCTAGAATTACCAACATACGCGCCAGCCTAACCAAACTAGGCAGGGCGTAAGTATATATACTTTCAGTTCACAGACAAGTGTCCATTAAAAGAGGAAAAGTTACTTTCAGAATCCGTGAAGGGAAATCATGACAAAGTGCTCTAATAAACGTGATCTAGTAAACAAATATACGCCTGACACTGCAGGTGTTATCCGTATGATTGCTGCAGCTCTAAAAAATGCTGCCGATAAGTCCTTTTAATCCAAACTTTCTAGGCTCCAAAAAAAACTAAACAAGTTGGAAGATATCAATTTTAAACCTGAAGACCCGAAATTACTTATCCAACGCCTCTTTTTTCGAAACCATGAGTTCATAAAAATTACAAATGTGCTCACTTCTTATAACAAATTTATTAGTTATTTTTTGGAACGCTTAAAGTATTTTTCCTAAGAAAAATAAACTTCAAAAATTACTAGTAAATGCGGAAATTTTTATTTGCGTGGAAAGCTGGCTCGATGATTCAGAGAAAAAAAGGACTTTCACTTTGCCGGATTCAAGACCTTCAGAAAAAATCGACTCTACAACTGAGGAGGCGGAATCCTACTTCTAATTCGGAACAACATCGCTTTCAAGGAACATGACGGCTTCAGTAGTGCTCCTCCTCATACGGAATTTTATGGTGTAGCTCTAACCAATTTCAACAAACAATTAAATTTAATTACATGCTACCGTGTCCCTGGTTATACTCTCGACCAATCTCAGTATAAAGACGTAATTTTTCACTGCTCAAGCAGACACAAAAACATGATTATTTTGGTGACTTTAACGACCATTATTCAAGTTGGAACTATCCCAAAATAGCGCGAGATTACTTTGTTCCTTGAATAACACCAACTTAAAATTACAGAATTCTGACACGTTAACACACTTGTGCTCTGCTACGGATGAGCCATCCAACCTGGATTTTATTTTTTCTTCTCCTGGTATTACTAACCTGATTAAAGTGCCCGTTGAAGACTCGAGGCTCTGATAATTTCCTTGCGCATATCGATATCGATGTTGAGAAGTTTATAAGTAAACGGAAAAAAAAGCATTAACTTAAAATCCATTCGTAGTAATTGGGTAGCATTTTGAGAAAACCTTTTATCAATTTTTCAAGGCTTAATATGACAGCCTGAACCTGAAACAGAAACACACGCTTGATGAAAAACAATATCTGAATCACCAGACTCTGAATTTATTCCACAAGAACTCATTGATGCAGCTCAAGCTGCCGTCCTTGACTCTTTGCCGGAATTTTCCAAAGCCAAATACAAATCAACATACAAAGTATTTTTAGAATGGATGGAAAAAGAAGACTAACTCTTTTTCTGAAACGGTTATATTAGTAAACTTGCAGGAAAAAAGGACTTCTTTGGCCCCAAGTACGCTTTGGTCAATTTATTCCATGCTTCGCCCAATTATCCATATCGAAAAGAGTCTAGATATTTGACGGTTACTTGAAAGTTAAACACTTTCTTAAGAAAGTAAACACTGGTTACAAACAAAAAAAAAGCAGAAGCATTTACATCTTAAAAATTAAAAAAATCTTTATTGGAAGCCCTAGATGAAAAGTGTTTAGTAATAAAGGTAAACTTGATTTTATACTTTTCAATAATAAGAAATGCACCCAAAAAAATTTGTTTACTGAAACTTTGATGCAAATACTAATCAATACATTAATAATTGCAGGTGGCATTGATTTTGGGATTGAATAGCGCATGCAGGCATCAAGAACTTCACGATATACGACTAAACAACATTACAGATCAAAACACACATCTTTTGGTTAAAATACTAAACACCAAAACTCATATCGACAGAGTGTTTACAATCAATGAGCCCTTGCGTACAGTAGTTCTCAAATACATAAGTTTAAGGCCATCGGCTGAAAAGTATGTTCCAGATAGTATTTTTTATTTTTTTAAGTATAAAGATGGAAAATGATCCAGACAAATAGTTGGCAAAGATAGACTTGGTGATTACACCATCAAAATAGCTAAATAGCTCAATATACTAAATTTCGAGATGTACACATCTCATAGCCTTCGACGAATATCGACAACTTTACTAGCTGATGCTGGGGCTAATGAAGTCGAAATCAAACGATACGGTGGATGGAAATCTGCAAAAGTAGCTGAAGTCTACATAGCCAACAATAAAAGAAAAACTTCTGACAGGATTTTAGAAAATATAGTTGAAAGTAATGAAGAATATCAAACATCAAAATCTGAACAAGCAAAACGAGTGAATATACAATATCTTCACTAGGAGATACCAATGACTCTAGCAAACCTATTAAACATCAAGTGCCTTCAAGCACCAGCTCTGGAAATCTAGATGCATGTGGAACCTCCTGCGATTTTTTTGCCGCAGCAACAATTGCAAACGTTACTATAAATATCAAAGCGACAAATACCAACTCAAATAAACCAAAAAAACCTTTCAATTTATATCTTACTTTTAAATAATATTTATACGCATAAGTGCACACTGTTTATGATTAAAAAAAAAAAACATCGTTTATTACAAATAACAAATTTTATGTACATGTTAATAAACAAAATAATAATTTTTCCTACTTCGGGTGTTTTTGAGGGACTGGTGAGGGACTCAAAAACCTATACCTGAAGGCCCTACTGATATCAAATTAAAAAAAAATTTAATTACAAGCAGCTCATTTGTTCGCTTTCTGGGCATTCACTTTCAATAAAACTATCGTTTAGAAATAATATCGATAGTATCGACAAAAAATGTTTGAAATATCTTAATATTCTACAATTTTTTAGAAAAACATGGTGGGAAATAGATCAGAAAACTTTGTTAGTTAGTCCTCTATGGCTTAGTGGTTAGCGTGCTAGCTTCCTAGCCTGACAGACTTCGAGGCAAAACGGGTTCGATTCTCGTCGAAAATTTTTCGAGAATTTCGATTCTCGAACTGTTTTGGGGGGAAGAGTACCCGGGCAGCATGCAGTCTTGCCAATTCCCATCATGGGAGTCAACAGCTCATCGACCGGGCCGATGGATCACCGGCGAGTCTCTTCCGGGGGGGACAACACCTGGGCCAGTTCATCCAGAGAAGTCGCTATCAACCCTACAACTATCGGTGTGGCTGGGATAAAGGCCTATGAGTGAGTTCTCTTCGCTCATAAGTCGGGATGTATTTCTCCTCCTCCTCTTCGACCTGAGGCTGTATTAACACCTCAATATTCCGAGCTTCGCCTGGATGCGGTTAAGTACCAACCAGATTCTCCTCCCTTAGTTTCTTAGTTGATCATCGAACTTCGCCGTTAATTTCTCATCTTTCTCCTGTTTCTCTGCTTCTTCTCTTTTTTCTTGTTTCAACACCTACATCAGAGTAGTAGCCCAACGGCTGGCTCTCTCTCGGGGAGAATGGTTTTAGTCGGTAGGTGCCCCATAGTCTTCAACTATCGTAATGTCATTGCATTATTTACCAGGGTGAATGTCATTGCATTATTTACCAGGGTTCCAAAAAAGCCCGAGGTAGGAAAAGATTTTTTCAATCCACTGCCAGTTACCATGTTCAAGCCGGTCATCACAATGGACCGGATTATTTTTTCGATTTTTTAAATATTCTTCTAAATTTTGGTTTGTACGGTGGAACTTACAAAAATAAATAGTCAGTACAATAAATAGGTGCTGCGCCAATCATTACTCTCTTAATGTATCCCTGGCTCGCATTAGTCTTATAGGCGATTCTAAATGTGAGTGTGGTTATAAATTACAGGATCGAAATCATGTTCTTTGGAAGTGCCCCTTGTATGATGTACAACGCATCAAATTCTTGCACAACCTTAAACGTCTAAAACTGTACACTCCTCTACAGGTTAACCTTCTTCTTTCAGATCCAAAACCTTCTGTTTGTAAAGTGCCTTACAACTTTTTCAAAGACGATAAATTCAATGTATTAATTTCTAGATCATTGCGACTCTCATACTTTTGTCAAAAGCGTCACTAGTTTTAAGATGACAAGTTTTTGTTATCATGTAATATATTCTTTATGGAGCAAAATTACCTCGTGAAACTGCTTGAACAAATGAAAAAAAAAAAAAAATTGTAAACATCATTGATAGCCATCTAACTTTCTTCTTCCACCACATGACAGTACCATAACACCTATTCTGACCTTCCCCTTCTATGTCTCTTAATTCCGTTCCACAACGTGTGAATCATACAAGTTTTTAGCTTGATTTCTGTAAAGACATTCTATGCATCAAATCATAGTTTGCCTTTCAAAAGCTTCTACAGGGCTCAAAAAAAAAAAACGTTGAATCTGTGGGATGAATTTCTAACTCATAAATCGAGTGTCTTATTCCGTAAGTCGGTACAAGGAGATCAGTTTCCATCAGTTTAAGCAGTACCACCTATCGCTTCATTTTTTACTTACTATAGTAGTGAAATTTGTGGCATGGATTTTTCCGTTTCTGGCATCGAAGCAAACGCTACTGATAAGAACCGGAAAAACCCGTACCAGGTACTGAAAATACTCTTGGAAATATCGATGGAAAGTACTATCCATGTTAATTTCAGCCAACAATCGTACGTTTTATCTACAACATTTTGAACCCTCCTGATTAAATATATTGATCAAACAAGTAATGTCAAATTTAACATAAAAAATAGCTCCCAATCTGGTACGCTGCTAGGTCGTTAAGAATATTGCCTCTCGCTCACTTAAAGCTATCAACGGCTCCGACCACGCTGTTCTCTCCGTGTACCGCCGAGACGGGCAAACTTGAGTAGCCGGCGCCAAAGGTGCACGCGCCCACCAGTGCGTAATTGAAAGCCCGTCACGCGTGTGTCCCCCCCGTAAAACGCGAGCGTAACGGGTGTTATTAATAACTTGCGTATAATCAATTATGATGAGGGGCAGAGGGTTCTAGGCACGCTGGGCCGACTCTCGTGGGACGTATGGGATGGGTGTGCGGGGGGGGGGGGCACCCCCTGGCTTTGGGGCAAACTCGTAAAACTCATCTGTGGTCAGCCTCCTGTATGTGTTGTACCTTTGCCTGCGGTGTACCTCCACTTTCTCCCTTCCTCGCCCAAGGGATATTTTTATTAGTTTTGCTTGCTTTACCTCTTAAATCCTCTTATTGGGTGTTCAGCGATTATTCTTGCGTAATTGGTTATGACTTTTTTTGTATCGGCTATACAAGTTACTAGATCCGTGAGATGCAATCACTTGGTCTTAATGTATGATGCAATATCTAACGTAAGAGCACATTACATCGATGTTTGATCCAAGCGCCAAAAACTTCGTAATGGAGCGATTGGGTTTATCTTGATATGGTATAGGAAATAAAGATCGATTTCGCATTGATTGTTGATGTATACTTGTTGTATAAAATTTTGATGACTACGATCATTCATGAATCATTCAATCCTGCAATTACTCCCAAGTCTAATGGTAATAAAGACGGACGGATTAATATTTACCACTCTGGTAACGTGGCTTTGTAAATATTACAAGCCGACGAAAATAACGCTCGAACAGAGTTTTTCTCTTGACTCTCTCTTTACCTAAAACAGAAAGCCAACAGATGTCAAACAGAAGTCAGTACGGGTACGCAGACACGTACGCGTCCGCGACATTGCATAAAACCTCGGGACAAGCGTTAAGATCATGCGCAAGTAATTAAAAGCAAAGCCGGGGAACAAGAACACGAAGACGGTGGAGGAGAAGGAGGAGGAGGCGAGGGAGAAGAAAAGGCGCGCGGCACCGCGATACCGGGAAAAGCGACTACCTACCGGGGTGTCTCGTTTAAGGCAGTTGTTTTTCCCTCCTCGCGGCTACCACTTACGCACCCGAGAGTTGAGTACAGGCATGAGGTACTTTATACTTATACCTGCGGTCGTTTCTTTCTGTCTACCGTTAGAGAACGAAGAGTCGCACGGACGCGCGGTAGTAGTCGTCCCGTCGCTCTCGAGTTCTTTCCGTCCTCCGCGCGCGGATTGTAAGTACACGCGTGTGCGCGAGAGTCTATTTGTTTGAATGAGTGATGGACGCGACGTTCCGCGGACGAGCCTGGTGAAACTCGAAGTGAGGTGCAGAAGGAGTGGGAGCTCGACACCGGTGCTGGTCTTGTTTTCTCTTTCTACAGGTTGCGCTGACACCAGTACATTATATACTTACCGCACGGAGGAGCAAGTGCGACGTTCGGGGATCGTTTGTGATTTATTTGGAATCCTTTCTGGAAAGATTGACGCAGGGCTTCGCGATGCAGCTTCTGGGAGCGGCGTTTGATCAGGCTTGGGTATTTCAAAAGACGCTGATGTTGTCATTTTTAATTGCCGTGGATCTTAGAGGATTGAGAGTTGTGCATTGAAAATTTCAATTGACAATGACAGTATGCTCGATTGCTTGCATAACGATATGAGATGGAGCAGTTTAGGCGATGAAGTGTTTTCCGCATTCACATCGTGATTAGAGTATCAACAAATACTAGCAATAATTATCAGAGGCTCTAAGACGCGCACAGAAAGGAATAACACAAACAGTGGAACACCACGATGTAGAGCTTTTATACAACAAAATTTCCTTTATCGTGACAACGCTTGTCATTTCTATAAATATACTTTTCTCTTGATTATTTCCATATATACGAGTCAAAAAACTTACATAGATTTCATACGAGGATACAAATTCGATTGACTCACAAGAGCGGCATGTATTTGCTCTTTTAAATGAAGTGGGAGCTCGATAAGATTATTATTTACATAATCGTAAAAAATCATTGAAACGTAAAAGTATTAATCGTGAAGTACATCTGCAATGTCTATAGTACAACAGAATTTTGTAATGCGCTGAAAAAATCTTCTAACACCTTAGTGGTAAAACAAAGGACTACCACATGATGTTTGGCGAATAAACTATGAAAAAGAGGGACGACAAAAAAAAAAAATCGTGGGCACTGTGTGCGCGCGTTGTAACCTGAGACGCGTTGGCGGCAGCATGTACGGTGGAAGATCATATCTTTGCTGACGTCTGCTTTAGCAAAAGTCATGAGGATGAGAGAAAAAAAAGACACCTTTAGGAAAGGAATAAAACGATGGAAAAAACGTCAAAAGCGGCAAACAGTGTCCGAAGAAGTTGGGTGGCTTTAGTCTGCATTTTTACTGAACTGATTATTTCTACTACCCAGACATTACTGGGATCTTTATATTTTTTATATGATTAAATACCCGAATAATCGTCGTAACCATCAGCTGCATGAATAATTACTTGAAGATCAAAGAAATCAATTTAGTCCGTAGTTAATTTTATCTTTTAGGAGTTGATATTTTAATTATTGTATTGAATAAACGTTACCCTCTTTTTCTAATTCATGACTAGGGTAGACTGCTCAGTATTAGACCGGTTTTACAAAAAACCAGCTTTGAATACTGATAATTAAATCATTTTTAAGAATATCCCTTATTATTATCCCCAATCGTTCTCTTAATTTCATTAAGATTCATTAAAAGTAACTAAAATATAAAATATAATATAATTATGGGTAATTATATAAAAACAGGGTGATTATTAGGAAATACTCATCAAACCAGAAATTGGCCAGCCCAACCCAGTAGTTGACCACTGTCTAGCCAGTTTTTAACCGCTGTATTATGTACACTAGTTGGAAATTAATTCGTTGAGCGGGAAGTTTGAAATTTATCAATTGAAGAGGTTATGTTGTAGAACCAGCCAATAGAAATTAAATGTTTGAATTTCTCGCTCAATGAATTAAGTTCCGACTAGTGCATGTCTACTTATGCATAAAATCTTGTTTTTTATAGGTATAAAATAAAGTAAATTTGTTAGTAAATAAAATAATATTGAAATCAAAATTGAAGAACTGATAAATTAGTTTATTACAGGTAAAATATATTTATATATTATAATTACGATCGAACAGTACATACATTTTTTAATTAGTATCTGTAATCAACTACAATTTTTCAGAGCTTGAAATATGGTGGGAATAAATTTTTACAGTTCTTTAAAAAATGAAAAAAGAATACCCAAACTATTTTTCAAGATAATAGAATTCAAAATATCGTATTTTATTGTATCCTCTATAGAAGTAATGTTTTTACAGACAAAAAAGAATAAATAACAAATTATACTTAGCTAATTTTATTTCAAATGTCAAGTTTGTAGAATCTCTACCTTTCAAATTAAAAATTTTTTTTTTCAACGAAAAACGACCATTAAACACAAAAGGTAAGGCCATAATACAAATTTTCAAATCACCATGAATACAACATAACCTACAACACTGTCTTCACTCTATAAACGACGCATGACATTTATTCGATACTGGTGTTTTTCTATGGATTATATCTTTGCGTCATCTATTTTTTGACTTTTTTACCATAGATAATTCTCTATTTTTAAAATAACGTCCAAATTAGATCAAATTTACCTGGTAAAACACTGGATTTAAAGTTGCCAATAATTGACTCGCCCGTTATGGGATGGTCAAGTACTGGCAAGAGGGCTCCACATATGAATCCAGTTATGTACCGACACATTTTATTTAATGTTGTACATAGTTCGTTGTTATGGATGCTTGCAAGTCACAACTTACCTTCAAAATATCATTCCAACATCCTATGATCGCTGGAGTGCAGCTACTTTAAAATTAATTCTCCAAAAGAATACTAAATAAATCCACGTAAAAACTATAAGTATCATTAAGTTAAGGACCCTAAAATGTAGAAAAATCATTTATGTTTGTATTTCGATTTGTATTATTATTGTGAAATATATTTTTTTGTAGACTGCGGTCAATTACTGGGTAGTCGTCAAATACTGGGCAGTTTACCCCTATGTTTCAAATAGATTATAAACACCAACCATTATATCCTGAATCTACTATCTGATCAGTAAAAGCCAAAAAACTTTTACATAAATATGCGACATCACGTGACACATAAATCTTTTTAGTAATAATGTACTCTTAAGCGTACAAGATCACGTTTTAAAAATCGTTACGCACAATCTTTTTCCTTCGACTAAAAGAGTACAGCACATGCCAATTCCACCACCTCATAACTCGATTCATAAATGCTCTTGATTTGTGATAGTTGAATATATATATAGTAGTCACTTTAATCTTAATCATTTTTTTGTTTTACTGTATCTTCTAAAAAAAAAGGGGAAACTTTCAACACTGAGACACGCATGCCCAAAGAATAACAGTCCGTCAAAAGTCAACAAAAACAAGTTCCTCCTGAAACCAGTTATTTTCGGTACGTTCCTTTGAGTCTAGGATCCGCGGTTTATCAGCGTTGAATCGCTTGTAGAGAGGTCGGAAGACTAAAGTTTGAATATAAAATACTGAGATCGAGATAATACTTTGATACAACCGTAGACACACGTACTGCGCCGCAGTGCAAGGACTCATCGTTATGATGCAGTCGGTCTGTTTGTTGATTGCCGAGATAGAGATTATCATTGCTCGGAGAAGAGTTAGATCTTTTATAAAAATTAACAAATTGTTCCATACCTATTTATCCTGAGAAATTGTTGCTTGAACCTAAGACATTTACTCATCTATAAATCCATTCAGCTGACTATCCTCAACATCAGAAATAATGGAGCTTTTTTTAAAGGTCATGCGATAAATGCTTCTATCGTTATTGTTTTATAGTAAGAGTAAAAAACAAACTTGATTTTGTCCTTCATGCAGGTAAATGCTTACCCTTACTTTATAGCAAAAAGCACCACATACCCACGTGACGCAGATTATACAAAAGAGAGAAAAACAGATAAAGAGGAAGGTAATACACGTGCCGACGGCCAGTCAATATAGGCGATGATATCGGCAACGTTTCCACTCAGATGCTCTGCACGTCGTTGCGTCAGGCTCCGTTTTGTTTTGCGCAAGCGACAACTTTATGACTAGCTATTTGCATTTTTTGGAGCTCAGCTCTGTATTTGCGATTCACACTTGGCCCGCTGTGTTTTGCGCCTTAAAGGTAGCGCTCGAGGTCTTACACCGCCTGGGTTGTTTCGGCGTCTTCGATGCAATGAAAAGTACAGCTGGCTCATCGTTTCGTGTGGTTATTAATAAAAAGCTACTAACTGAAAACTAAATAACAAACTTGGCTTGGTTTTTTAAAGAAATCTTCTGGTTTCCCGAGCCTCATAAATGCTTATTAAGGAATCATAAAACATGACGGTTTCCATTAAAAATATATTAATTAGGAGATTTTTTTTCATCTGAGTCTATGTAGAAAACTGTAAAAAATGGTTAAGTGTTAGGTTTGGAACTTTATACTCCTGTCTAACACTTTTATAATGCAGCCATACCACTTCGGCTGCATTAAAAAAATGAATACCAAATCTTATCCGATTTTCGTGAACTTTGATGCACTGGATTCAATGACCTCTCATAAAGAAGATCCATACAATTGCTCTATTATGATTTCCGGAAATCAAGCTTGTGTACGATTACGCAAAACAGCGAAACGTATCCCGGATATACAAGACCTCTCTTTGGATCCTACTCTGAATAGATGAAAAACGCCCTGCGTTAGTGTAAAAAAGCACCTGCGGATCAAAGTGTAGATATTATACGGTATACTTGCAATAATAAAAATAAAGTCGCGGAATACGCCGAGGGCGCTTATACGGGCTCGTAAACCCGCGGCTGGTTTTATGCTCGTTCGCTCATATTCAGTGTTGGCGGCGAGGGAGAAATCCACGGCCACAGTGTACTTATTATGCGTTACGAGTACATATACATGCGTCGAGAATAAATTTAAGACATACGCCCTTCTCTTTTGTCTTTTTGGTATTTTCTGATCGGGGGTTGGGTCTGTTAGCCTCTTTGCTGTAGCTGTTACGTGCGAGCGATCGTGTCGCGGTGGTTTCCGTTTATTGAAACATAAACGTGGTAATGGGTACTAAGCTTCTTATCCTCACTGGTTTCTGGTGCTTATTTCAGTTTTCTTTAATAGGATTTATATCGTAATCCCTCGATTATCAGCTAACTCCAACTTTCATTTTTAGTGAACTTGTAAGGATATCACTACTTAGTCATGAATTATCCTGCTATAATCTGTTTTGCATGAACTGCCAGAGCATTAGCTATTTTTATCGTCTACGTAAGATATATTTACAATAGCTTTTGAAAATATTACTATCTTAATGTATTACAGAGCATAACTTTATTAATAAAGTAATCATTCCTTATATCGCCCTCCATGGTATCAATCCCGCTGTATATTTTGATCTTTTGGGGCAAGAATTAACACATACACAATATGCCGTGCGATGTTTTGGCAACTGGTGCGTTGCCCTCATCAGGCTAATGATGAGAAAGTTTAATAAATAATATTAGGCAGGGAGTAGTACTGTCTCCATCGCCAGTAAAAAGTATACGTCATTATACTTTTGACTTGCGATGGAGACAATACTACTCCCTGCCTAATATCATTTATTAAACTTTCTCATTATTAGCCTGATGAGGGCAACGCACCAGTTGCCGAAATGTCGCACGACATATTGTGTATGTGTTAACTCTTGCCCCAAAAGATCAAATACAACAGCGGGATTTATTAATAAAGTATTAATTTTGGACAGAGGAGAAAGTAATCGGAATTAAAGTTATGGTAATAAAATAGAATCGTCTTGAAATGCTCCTTAATTTGAGGTATTAAAGAACCACCCACACACTGAGACCAAACCGTAGGATATCACTCATGGAACTCTGCACTTATAGCACCTTCCACATCTTTATTTCGTTTCGTTACTCATGCACCAGCTCCCCTTACAGACTGGGCATGTGTCTGTGTGTGATTATGTGCAAAGCTATACTCATCTGAGTGCGCAGGCCACGAGGCAGTGCAAATATTGACCTCTTCGGCCGTGCGTTCGTCAAACAACTCCTGACGATAAGAGAGGCAGAAAGAATAAGTGAGTGAGGAAGATCTCGAAGTCGAGTGTGAGCGTGCGTCTCCGAGAGAAAGGAGAAAAAGTAGAGGGGTGGAAAAAAGAACTCTGCATTGCAACTGCTGGGTTTTGGGGAGAACCTCCAGAGTCCCACTCGAGGTGGAGAGTTCTTGTGCTGGGGCACTTTAGGAAAGTGGCATGGAAGTATGCCTATTATCTGTGTAATTGTCGGGTACGCGGACTGGGTGCATTGTGTGTGTTTCTATTATGGAGAGATCAAATAGTTTTACGGAGGGCATCTGTCTTTATACGATTCATTAAGTATCTGTTATTAAAAAGTATACATTCTAATGAGCAGTTTTATTATAGATAGTTCTTCATTGACCAAGTTGAACTTACTGACCAAGTTTTTATGGACCAAGTAGGTATTTAGGACTCCAGGGACTGGTTTCTGTCGATCATTTCTATGAATTTTCTATGAGTTTTCTATAGATTCTCTGTTTTCATGGATCAATACGTTTTAAGAAAACTGTATTGTTTTTCAAACTCAGATTAGAAGATGCCAAGCCCTTTAAAAGTCAAAAGGCTGTTAATCAAATATTAGTCTTTAAGACAGAGGAATGCAAGCTTTTTCATCACTTAATCACGCGTTCTAATTATATAACCTTTCTCATTCATATAATTCAAATAAAAAAGACTTAACCAGTCAAGTTTTAGTTATGAGTAATTATTAGATCTTTTTCATGACTGAAAAAAATAAAGATGCAATATTAATTAATATAAGGACTATCAAAGTAATTATGAGAAATAACTTCAGACTGAAACTAATTTATTTCGAACTCTCAATTTTAGCTTCACCATAAAGTGTGTTTTAAATTAACGATCAAGTAACTTCACAAAAATAACGTTCTGTAGCGTGGAATGCAATGTTGGATAAGAAAAATGTTTTATGAAATCCAGTCAGCAGTCTATATTAATAAAGACTTTATAATTCATTATGATTGTTATTATTGCTTTTAATGATCAAACTACAAAAAAAGGTGCGTCCACTACTTGTAATACAAAGTTTTACCGCGTCGCTTTTATCGTTTTTACACCAACCACTACATCATAACGCAAGACACGAGCATCGAAAGGTTTCTCGGAAATCGGCGGAATTGCACTTCGAAAGAGAAGCAGCAGCAGCCACCGCAAGCCAGTCTTTTGGTGCGTGTGTGTATAAGTATGAGCAAAAGATACAACAGCACGAAACTCTGTCAGTCTGGCGGTTTCTACCTGTCCGATTCGCGAAAATGGGCTTGTGTTTTTTGGGAGGCCCACCGTAAGATCGGAGCCGAAAGGAAGGAGAGACTTTGGGGATGACCTTCCTGATTTAAGATAGGACCAGAGTGATATCGTGGCTAGGACTAAATCATCTTTCAAGAGCTGATTTTGAGTCATAATAGCGAGAAGGAGGTGCAAAAACGAGATCACGTGCTTATTTTTTATAAAGTCTGTTTGTCGGTACTGAATTGTTTCTTTTTATGACTTAAATTTAATAATCGTAAAATTGAGATATCGCAGGAGAACACTAATATTAATATATTTAACAAAAATGTATGTATCATAGGCTGTTATCACTCAAAATACCGATATCCAAAACTACAGTCATAACCTCAACTCTGTTGATAAACAGATCAACACAAATCATCCAGCCATGTTTACCAATCTAGCCCCGTGTAAAACAAGCGAAGGGAAGCAGGAAAAACCATCAAGAAATTCATTCGAAAACATCAGTATTACAAGCAGTAGGTAACGAAGCCATAAATATCCAGTTGAACAAATACGAAATGTAAAACAGCCATTGACTCGGAATAGGAGGTCTCGAGAGCGTGGAGGGGGTGGGGAGAAAATTCTCGATATCGGCTGATCGTCTTCTCTCTCATTCCACGGCGACGGCAACCAACAAAAATACAAGGCCCGATAACTCTCAGGCAGAGCGGAAAATAAAAGTCTCGACTGCCGCTGGTGTACAAGGGATTCGGTGTGCTTCGCCGGCGTTTAATTAGGAGAGAATCAAGAGAGCGAGAGATGCGAAGACGGAGAATCGAGAAGGAGGGTGGGGGCGAGAACAAAAAATTTCGCGCCATTTCACCGTAATTAAAAACGTTGCAATAAAGGAGCGGTGGCACTTGGGCTTCTCCTCCTTCGATTCCTCCTCCTCATGCATATTCCCCGCGCAATTTTCTTCGTACCTTGTTTTTTTTTTTTTTTTTTTTTTTTTTTTCCCGCGCCTTTTCTGCCCCTTTGTACATACACCGCGCGTGTGGATTAACACGTATCCTCTTTCCCTCTTCGTTTACTCTTCACCAGCACCTTCAACTTCAGTTCTGCCTACCGCCTCTCACTATCGCTCGCTATCATAAATATCGGAGTAGCACGTGGCCACGCCCCAAAAATTCTATAATTGCGCGCTTAATTGCCGAACGGCTGATGTACGGCGCTGGGGCTGGGCCGAAGGGAGGCTGCTAATCAATTGCACTTGCGATCTCTATACGCGCGGGCCAGTAGTGGGGACCGAAAAAAAAACAACTACAATAAGGTCGAGGTACGGAGGAGGGAACCAGATATGGGAGCTCCACTATTAAAAGTATCAATCGAAGCTCGGCTGTCTATGATCGCGTTTTCATGTATGGCCAACCTTTTCGTTTTAAATTCGAAAAAAATAAGGAAAACAGTCGCCTCTAAATGAATCGACGGCCTCAAAGTTATTTTTTGCACGGGCTAAGAATCAGGGTGGGAGAAGGAAGAACGATCGGAGTACGCGACTGCGGGAAACGGCTGGAAGAGCGCGCGCGATAAATCCCACTTAGGGGAGCGAGTCGCTGTGTAAGAAAGACGGAGGGGGGAGCGAGCGCGTGGCGGGACGCGCCGCCGGAGTTATTCATAAGCAATGGTCCATAAATAAGGCGATGCGCCCAGGCCGGGTCCGTCTGAAATATTGAGAATGAGTTGTAAATATTGCACGGGCGGGCGCCGGCGTAACTGCTCTGGGTTGCGCTCGCTCGCTGCGCTTGTATGTGCTCGCTCGCTTGATTCGAATTAGCATATGCTCGGGTGTAGTTATAGGGAGGAGAAGATTTTTTTTCGCTGTGCGGCGGGTTGCGAGTGTGTACTCAGTTCGCGTTAGTGGAAATGGAGAAGTATATAAGTATTGTGTGGTCCGAGGTGCTTGTGGTGTTTGGAGAGATTGGTGGGTCGGGATGTATGGATGATGGAGTGGATTATAATACCCATACGTGGATACTGAGGCTTAAATTCATAGTCGATACTGAATGAGTTTTCAGTCGTTCTAGGTTATCAAGATTGTTGAGTCTCTACTCTTGACACAGATCAGTTGGATGATACATTCGTATTTGAGCTAAGTGATCTTAACAATCCCAGATACTTGTTTTGTCATTTGTCTTATCTCAGAATTCAAGATTACTGTCAATAAAATATTTAGTAAGGATCATCAATCTGGTCATCACTGTAGATCTGAGAATCTTAAACGGACATTTATATGGATAATCCACGGAGTTGCATATCAAATTTTATATAGAAATCCACATGGGTTTTAATCAACTAAAGAAACTTCAAATACCAGAAGTCATTTTTCTACTATTGTTTTTAAAAGTTTACTTTTATCGTCGATATCGATTCAGTAATGTTAATAATCTCAAAGAGTGCTAGTTCACTATAACTAAACATAGAGACATTACTGTAAGCCCATCAGATCTTTCTACATCCAAAAATACGAACACCTGTATTTTGAATACCGAGACAAAGATTTTGATAAATTACTTACCACTTTAGTTTTGCTAAGCTCAAGAGTCTTTTAAATTTTCTCAGCTTTTTATTGTATTGAAAACTTAGTAGGAAGCGTTGTATAAGATATGTTTGTAGTCAGTAGTTAATTTTTCTACTCTTTATGATAATCGATTAAACTTTTCACTGCATTATTATATATCATCATTATTATTATTACTATTATTATTATTATTTTTATTATTATTATTATTTGGCATTATGAATAAGAAACTTCGTAGCAGAAAGAATCCTGCACGCCATTTCTCCCTATTCTGAGCTACCTCAATCCAGCTTTCATTCTTTTATCCTCCAAAAGGTCAATTTCTTTGATTTTCTCTTTGATTTTGTCATCTCCGAGTCGCTTCGGTCTACCAAACGGTCTTTTTCCCACTGGCTTTCCTACGATGACTCTATGAGCATTTCTATTGTTGTTCGTTATCGCAACATGACTAGTCCATCGCAATCTACGAGCTTTTATAACTTGACATAGATTTGATTTTCCGTAAAGCTCCTGCACCTCGGTACTATAAAAAATTCCGAATCCCTGGTAATCGCATACCTTTTTCGCCCAAAAATTTTCGTCAATACTTTCCGCTCGAAAACAGCAAACTTGTACTCTTCACTTTTTATTAATGCCCACGGTTCGCGTCCATACAATACGACTGGCTGTATGATAGTTTTATATATGTGGATCTTGAGATTTTTTTGTAATTAGTCGCGATTTAAAAAGTTTATTAACGTCTTAAAAACACGCATTAGCGGAGGGCAGTCTTTGCCTGATTTCGTCTGTAAAATCTTTCCTTTGTTGATAATAGTATCTATATATTTAAATTTAGAGATCCGTTCAAATGTTTCCTTCTCAACTTCTAATTGTTGGCTTTGCTTGACTTTGCTGCTATTAACCATGTATTTGGTTTTCTCTTCACTAACTTCTAAACCTACTTCCTTTGCTCTCTTAATTAGCGAGTGTCTGTATTTCTAATGACTATTTCTTCGTTATCACCCATAATATATAAATCGTCCGCATATAATAGCCTAGTACTTGAATCGTTCCGTTCAACGTCACCCCACCTTCGTTTTTCTGTATGTAGTGTATAACATATTCTAGAAGCAGATTAAACAATTAAGATGACAAAGCATCTTCTTCTTTAAGACCTTCCTGAACTTCGAACGTATCAGATAGTAGTTTACCCCGTGCACGAGCTCTCTCTCTGTTTTCTTGGTCACATACTTTTACAAGGTTCACTAATTTTTTTGGGATGTCAAGGGAAATAAGTTTGATACATTTTAGATTTTACAATTAAATCATAGGCCTTTTTAAAATTTACAAATAATTGGTAAAGGTCCTGGTTGTATTCCAATTTTTTCCCGATAATTTGTCTGATAGTAAACATTTGATCGCTGGTCGAACGATCACATTTGAAAATCTGCATTTGTAATCTCCTATAATGTCTTCTTTCAAAAAAATTGAAAAGTCGATAAGTCGATATTTGATTACAATGGAGTGTTTAGTAACGACATTTGATTGTCCGATTATCAAAGATTTAATGAAGATTAATGAGGATCCGAGCTAGTCACTAAATCTTTTCAACATGAATCACTAACAATGAAATTACTTACAGAGTACACGATACTCGAGATATTTAAAATCAATCGAAATCAATCGCGAGTCGTAATGCTACAAACTTTTAATACCCCCAACTCGAAGTAAACCTTAGGGAAATGTGACGGTCGTTCCATAACTTCTGATTGGAACTTGCAATATTTCAAAGGTAACTTACACAAAAGACGATGCGATGATTCCAGCATCCGTACTTCGATGTCATCAAACGCCGCACATGAAGTGGCGCGTTACATCGCCTCGGGTTTAATATCGAGTGACGGAACGCTTCACCCATTGTACACGCTTACACCCTGTAGCTTCGTGAAAAAAGGGACTTCATCAGAAAGCACAGGCGAAAAAGAAGAATCCCCACAATACTCAGCGCCTGACGACTCGACGCTGTGATTTCTATCACGAATCCGAATCGTCAGAGATGGGGAGGGAAAAAAAGTGGAAGCCAAGACATCAAGATATTGAAAATGGCACTGGAATATCCGTTCGCGCAGCTACTACTTCGTTGCTCGATGGCCTGCATGGAGGAAAAGGGATATTTCGCTGAGCACAGGAATGGGGCGGTGGCGCAAGCAAGGACTTACTCTCCTCGATCGCGATAAAAGCAAAGAGCCCGCTTAGAAGGCGACGACACTCTGCGTATAAGCGTAAGAGCTCCATTCACGCTGGCCCGGGACGCGAGGGTTATTGGGAAGTCGGGACATTAATCAACGGGCCGAGTAGCGCCGAGAGAGAGAGAGCTGAGCCAGCTGTAATGCGTCTATGAATATTATTATTTGCGGGAGTTTTGATCCTCGTTTCGCCAGATGAGAGGACGTGTTTTTTATCGCGCGGGGTGATGATCGCTTTCCACTTGTAGTAGTGATGTATAGCATTTGCCTGGGGTTGATATTGGACTCTGTATTAGTCTTAAGAGCTGCATTTGTATTTATACATGTTTTGTAATCGCTCTGAGCGAATTCACTGAACATTTTAGTTTGTAAATATATAAATGGGATGTAATATTCACACAATAAATGTTTTAAAAATACATTAATTTTTTGTAAGTTGTATATGACAGCTCACTTTGGAGAAAGACAAAGCTAGTGCAGTCATTGTACAAATGTTGTGCTTAATACGCCAAAATTGATTGGAAGGAAAAGTTAAAATCCATCGTTAAGAAGAAATCCATCGTATCTTAACCATTATTTTCAAAATCATTGTGTCTCAAAAAGACGTTTTTAAAAAAATCTGTAACATACGACATTCTTTCACACAACGAAAGAAATATTGTGCTTTATTAAATTTTTAAATGCTATAAATTTTGTCATTTAAATAATTAATTAATTAATTGTTCTGGTCATAGTGCAATCTAAAAATAACATAAAATGTGTTAAATTACAATATTTTGGATTGAAACTCGTCTACTATTTTTGACTACGGACGAGATGAAATTCTGAGATTTTACGTACCTGATTTCTAATGATGTCTCACTCTTATGTTCCAGTACTGCAGAAAACTAATTGTGCCGGCAAAACAACAAGGCATAACGCAATTTTTCAAAGCAAGCAAACCCATTCGGAGATCATCGTCTTTGCCGTACCGAGCTGCGGAAGCCTAATCCTTTCGGGCCAAGTTTCCCGCTCGCTCTTTATTCTCCCCAAGGGCGAGTGAAGAGCCGCGAAAGAGAGCCGCCCGACGTGCCCCACTCGACCCTCACCCCGTTTTTAGCACTTCCTCCGCCGTCATCTCCAGCTCCCTCTCCAATCTGCCACGTCGCGGATTTGCATGCATAAGCTATTAAGCAGCTCTTTTCATTTCCTCCCATTTATGACAGTTTAGTTGGACAAGATTGCCTTGCCGGCGTCGTATACGCACTCTACGCGTGTATTACTGTGCGTAGACCTGGGACTGCAGGGAGACACCAGTCTTAGGATGATGGGTGTTGCAACTTTGTTAGCGAGCCTTCGCTTCTTGCGCTCGCTGTACTTAAATCAAGATGATTTCCCATAGTGTCGTTTAATTTTATGGCTTGAGTAATGCAGGATATGTTCAAGATGGAG
>JAPYYV010001816.1:0-43503 GCA_030522625.1 Copidosoma aretas
TCATCCAATTTATTAATACATATTATATCTTACTCATCAATTGATTGTTGTTTTATGATTAGGGGGGGGGGGGGGGGTAAGAAAGTGGACTCCATACCTAAAAAAATCATAGGCTGCCGCCCCTGGTGTGTACCTATAGTGAGTGTATACTATAGAATCGCGTACACCCATTATCTGTACCATGCGATCGCCCGGCGATCGGCTGAATCGGTTCGTTCGCTCTTCGCTTTCTAAAAGCCGGCGTACGACTGTTTAATAGCGCGCTAACGCCACTAACCATACGGCTGCTGTGCAGAGCCGCGTGTGTCCAAGGTATGCATGTATCAGGATATTCAGTGGTACAAGTACAAATATACTTACATATAAATATGCTTTTTTTGGCGTATATATTATATAGGTATATAATACGTGCATCAGCTGCGATGATGGATGATGATATAGGTATAGGTGTATAAAACCGTGTGCGAACGCGCCCCACCCGCAGTCCGTTCGGAAAACTTTCTTGTTTTGAGTTTGTGCGAATAAGAAGTATAAGCCGATGCATGCGTATATTTATATGTATGTGACGGAGTTTCGCAATTGCAATATTTGCAACACCGCCGTCGTGGTCGTCTCTTTCCCCTTTAGTTGATATACAAGTGTTGTGTGGACTGCGTATAATATCGACTGTTCATCGATTTGCCGGATCAGTAGTATCGTCGGTGTACCATTGGGGTTTTGACGCGGCCCGCCGATCTTTGCCGATTTCTCGTTATTCTGTATTACGTGCGGTAATCAGCAGTTAGCAGTAGCCCAATCTTCCGAACCGCCACCGCCGCGACCGCCGCGCCGGTTATAAGTACATACATAGGAATAATGACCGCGAGCGGGGACGATCGTTGTTTCCTTCCGATATCGGCGACCCCTCGCTCACTTCATCACTGCCGCACACGCTCGCCCTCGTTTTCACGCACACCCATCATGAGGAACATCAAGGGCCTATTAAACATGCAGCTTTGCATTTGCTGCAGGATCGGCGATGCTCGCCAATGTAAAATGCGCCGCGGAAAGAAGAGAGTGGTCTTTCGTGCAGCTCAACGGATTCCGATTTCCGGGGTGGCGGCTTTCGAAAGAACAATGCTTGCCCGAGAGAATCAGAACAACGATCGTCGAGGGGATCTCGGGCCAGGGAGTTTGCAGAGGTGTGGGTTTGCCACCACCACCACCACCACAACCACCAACGCGGCTCATTGCTCGCTGCACCTCGTGTTAAACCAAAAATCGAGCGCGTCCTTTGAAATATAGTTTCCACGCTCGCGCGTTACAGTACGGGTGTAACACAATTATTGTGATGTGCACGTCAAAACAACGGAGAACAATGGAAGGGTTTGAAACTGCATTATCCGCAGTACTTATTACGCGGGATCTTGGAACCAAAACGACGAACGTATGGAAGCAATGATTCGGCCTTCGTTGAGAAGAACCGGTTAGGTGGTATTGGCATGTTTCGTTTTAAAATGTACTTATTCTCTTCGAAAACATCGCCGTCGTGATGATTCTTGTTTTGTTTTTTTTTGTCTTTTTCCAATTCGATTATCGCGCGATCGCGCGGAAAAGCGAAAGTCCTTCGTATGCACGATCTCTGCGCCCATCTCGCGCAATCAGTTTTTCGGCCTCCAGAGCAAAAACGCGTACACGTATACAGCGAGCACTGCGGATGGACGGGCGTATACATAGACGGTGTAATATCGTCTCGGCGTTCTTGCTAACGAAAGATGCATGTATACATGAAACACGGAAAGAGCAGAGAGAGAGAGAGAGAAAGAGAGAGATAGGATCTGAAGCACAAACGGAGAAAAAAAAAGAGATCGGCGAGCGAAAATCGCCGGGAGGTAGAAGAAGGAGCCAAGGCCGCTTCCTTCCGCGCTGACATTGACCCCAGGCTGACGTACTTAAGTATATATATATATGTATGTTCATACCGCTCCTGCTGCTGCTGTATAGTATACTCGGAAGTCGCGCGATCGTCTGCGTTCTTATATTTTGCATTACATTGTTAACCATACCCTTGACTGCGTGGAAAAGTACCGTCTCTGCCGCCTGCACGCGCGTTGTACCTGTACGAGCGTTTTAATTTTTTTTTTTTTTTTTCATCGTTGTTCAAGTACAATTGTGAGCTGTCTCTCGTATCTCGGCGTTTTTCGCCGTTTCCCGTAATGTAAGTATATACAGTGCGCAAATTTTAGCTTCTTGGGGATGGATCACACAATGACGGGTTGATGAGCACAGAGAATCAATGGTAATACTTACCACCCTCTCACACTTACAGTTTGAATCCTTTGTATCGTGTGCGCTTCGGTAGATAACTGACGTGCCTGGTCAGACGTTCCACGCGCAAAAAGGGCAGCTCTCGATCGCGGTAAGACGGATAGTATATGTATTTCACGAGGAAAACGATGAATTATCTGCTTCAGAAGTCGTCAAACACAGTTAAACCGCGTTTGACCACCTTTTTTTTTTTTTTTTTTTTTTTTTTTTTTTTTTTTTTTTTTTTTTTTTTTTTTTTTTTTTTTTTTTTTTTTGTTTTTTTTTTTTTATTTTTTTTTTTTTTTTTTTCATCATACATAGGTATACATGGGCAAAGTTCATTCATTCATCAGTGTCTAGATAGGACCTATTACTTTGTGAGTTTTTACTGTACAGTGGGGCGTAAAATGACAAAGTTTGACGTGAAACTAACGACACTAGAGCCTTTTTTTACGTCTTCCAGTGATATCAGGCTTTTTATTCTCATTCAAACATTCAAACTCGTAAAGAACAGATATATTTTGTGCCATATTATCGGATGGTAGATTTATAATTTTTTTTTTTTTAATGATCCATAAACACACAAGCTAGTCACTATTTCTGATGAATTAAATCTGAATATTTTGCAGTTTTCGGGGTGAATGGCACCACGGTTTTAACTTTCAGTTTCGCGTCATTTATAAAACCGCGCAACCTTCGAGATACTATCATGCAAGCGGCTGCTATTGTCGTAAAATAAATTCAAACACTAACGAGGAAATGAAAAGTATTGTGTAGTCTTTGAGAATAATAGCAGGAAGATATCTGCCTGTGCATGCACCTCATCGTTTGTTTTCTATCACATTTACTTTTACTCATTGAAAGAGAAAGCCAGTATACAACGGTAAAAATTTTCGAATTTCGATTACAATGGCGATCAAATGAAATTGAGGAGGAAAAAAAAGCGTTCGGTGTAACGAATATGTATACTTATATAACTGCACGTATCCCTTTCTAAGGAGCTGATCTGAAACCATTCAATGATGTACAAAATTGTTTTTGAAATTTCTAATCCTCGCATTACATTTTATTTTTGACGCACTTATATAACAAAATGCAAAGATCATACGATAGTCTGCTAAGTTGAATTTTTTTTTCCAAGACATACTTGCCTCGCATCATGTGCATGGGTGATTTTTTTTTTTTTATTACCGCAACATCAATTTTTACAAATGAAAATAAAAATCAATCTTTGATGAAAGTAAGTGATGAAGCTTGAAGTAACACTTAACCACATATAGATAGTGAAAGTCATTACAGAAAAGAGCAAACAATATCGGCGAGAAATATGTCATTCATTCGGAGGATAGTGATGGCCGAAGGAACAAAAATATTTCACGAGAAAAATATTAAACGACAGTAATGATTTACGATCTCAAGCACAGAAAACCGCTCGAAGCCTGACCATGACACGATTTCAGCGATCCGTAATTTCATCGTACGACATAAGCAAGACGAAAGCTTGAACGAATAAGTAGATTGGAGGGACCATTACGGCTGTGAAGAAGAAAATAATGAGGGCCCTAACGTAAAGAAAAAATGGGTGCGGGATCGCTGAAATAAATTCCTTGAGTACTTTCGCGTCTTCAGGATCGTTATTTCATACCTTGGACTTCCGCGATCCGCACCGATCGCGCAGTCTCTTTCGTGACAATGACCCGAATTGTCTGTGCACATCAAGACAAATTATGTACCTTCGTCATGTAATTCACGCGAGACGGAAATTAAATATGATTTTGTGCGTCTATATGCTGGTAAATTTTCACGAGGATATTATATACATAACAAAGTTATAATGAAATAAGGTGGTAAAACCAATTAGACCGTGATTGTTAAAGGTATGATTGTCAACAAGTGATAAAAAGAAGGGTCGAGAGCAATTATTTTATATACAGGATAAGTTGTTATATTTTCAGGATAAGTTATAAATTGTTATATTTTCGCCCACAAATTTTGCTGGATAAAAAAGACGTGAGTGCATGCGCAGTGTAAAAAACAATAAATGAAATCGTATAAAATAAAAAAGCATGAGCGGAGCACAAAAAAGTATAACAAAAGGACACAATAAATTTGTAAGATTTCGCAAAATACTAAGTAATTAAGTACGTGAAAAAAATCTCTCAAATAATTTATGTTGCGTACGCGTGATGCAGGAGACACACTAGCAAAAAACTAGAAATTCCCCTAGACCCTAGGATTTATTTATATATAGGTAGGTATCAAAATGTAAACATAAAATTTAGTGCGGCAGCATGCGAAGTGTATCAGAGAGTACTTTTAAACGTTGAAGTAGGCCTAAATGTGAATATTAGACGATCTGCCGCTGCAGTTTTATTGTACATTACAATTTTTATAATTTTATGATATAAGGTACGTCCACCTCATCTTACTTTTTCTGTCAAACAACAAACATCAACGTCTTACCTTTCCATGAATTGTAAACAAGCAGATTTTGTTACTGTTGCTGTTGTCATTTTTTGCAAATATTTTATGTAGCCACAGTTATCTTAATTGTATTAAATTGATCTTTTTTCTCATTATAAAAACAGATATCAGCCGAGATATGCACGGGTTTAGCATTTTTAGGTTACAACGACGAACCAATAAAGTATCTGAATACTGTAAAGTTTCAAAGTTATGTTATTACTCAAATGAGCCGAAAAATAAATCAAGGAATATAGTAAAGTTGCATGAGAGAGGAATGTACCAAGAGGTATTTCCCAACACAAGCATGTAATTGTCAACCCATTATTAGTCTTGTTGCTGGTGCAGCTTGCTTTACTTTTTTACTTTCAGTCTGATCAAAAGCAAATTTTTATTTTTAGAAATGCCATTACAACGCTCGTTAATAAATTTCCCCAGTGTGTCTACGCAGGTTTTGACCCAACAGCAGAAAGCTTACATGTTGGAAATTTACTGGTCTTAATGAATCTCTTGCATTGGCATAGAGGTGGTCACAGTGTTATTGCTTTAGTAGGGGGTGCAACAGGATTAATAGGAGACCCCAGTGACCGCACAAGTGAACGAGTAGCGATCGAAAAAGAACAACTTGAGAGAAATGCTAAAGCTATAAAGGAAAACATTAAAAACATATTTGATAATCATGACAAGTATTTTTGGGAAAAAAATGAGCCGTTGACACCTGTAATGATTGTCAATAATAATGATTGGTACAAAAACTTTAATATCATTGAATTCATCAGAGATATTGGAAAGCACTTTAGAATGGGAACAATGTTGTGCAAAAGTTCTGTTAAATCCCGTTTGAATTCAGATACTGGCTTGAGCTTTACAGAGTTCACTTATCAAATTCTTCAAGCCTACGACTGGCTACATTTATTTAATAAGTACAAATGTAGATTTCAAATTGGGGGAAGTGATCAATTAGGAAACATATCAGCAGGTCATGAACTCATTAGCAGAACGGCCAAAAAGGATGTGTTTGCATTTACGTTGCCTCTGATAACTTGTGAAGGGGGAAAAAAATTTGGAAAGTCTCTTGGCAATGCCATTTGGTTGTCTTCGAAAAAATCATCAAGCTTTGAGTTGTACCAATTTTTCATCAGAACAACAGATGCCGATGTTGAAAGTTACTTGAAACTTTTTACTTTCTTGACAATCAATCATATAAATCAAATAATAGAACAGCACCAAAAACGTCCTGAGGATCGCAAAGCTCAAGAGATACTAGCCGATAATGTCACCTTATTAGTTCATGGAGGTAATGATAAATATTTATTAGCATGGATGATTATGAAAATGTTGAAATTTTTTTATGTTTTTACAGATGAAGGGCTTATGGCTGCAAAAAATGCATCCTTATTATTGTATGACAAATCTTTGGAATCACTATCATCCATGACCCAAGATCAAGTTGTAATGGCACTTGAAGGGGCAAAAGTTATCGATTTAATTCTTGAAGGTGTAATAACAGTCTTGGATATTGCTATGAAGGCCACTTGTTTTAAAACTGCACAAGATGCCCACAGAATAATCAAGGCAGGCGGTTTTTACATAAATTATGAAAGGATTACAGATCCTGACTTAATAATTAATCCAAAAGTACACATATTACGGAATAATGTGACGCTTCTGAGAACTGGGAAGAAAACGTATTACATTATCAGGTGGTTAGAATTAAAAAACGCAGAATGTTTGTGAAGTAGGTGTAAATTTGATAATTTGTGATTATAAACTAGCCTTAAATTTTTTTGATTGTTATAATAGTTGTATATAAATAATAATATTTTTCGAGTTTGATTTCTCAGCAATGGGAAATCATGTTCTGTTCGTTGCATTATTTCGTTCAACTGTTTATTTATATTTTGTTGATTCTGACTTTCTTCGGTTAGAATTGCATCATTTTTAATTAATGGTCTATACCGGCCATTTTTTAAATCTCTTAGCATGTTGACTTTGCGCTGTTTCCTCACCAATACTTCTAAATTCTAAAGTCATAAATAACAATAATCTTAGAGAGAAAAAAAAAAAAAAAAAAAACGTAGAAAGTTGAATACTCACGTGGTGTTTAATTAGCTCTGCTTCAACTATTTGCTTTTCAATGTCTGGAATAACATCTTCATTTTGTCGCAACAACTTTTGTCCTTCAGTCAAATATTCGAGCAACTTATTTTGTTCATCTAATTCGATTTCGGTTTTTTTTTCGATCATTTTTGTTTCCTAAAATTACGTTTGTTGAGCTAAAGTATCCATTCTTTCATGCAAACTTAAATAATACAATTAATTTACCTTGACTATTTGTTTTATTTTCGATTTTTGATCATCTAGTCTTTTTCTTAGCACCATTCTTTGATTGTGTTGATTTTTCGGATTTTTCTTTTCACGTGATATTGCTTCATCAATAATACTATCCCTTCGCGATACACAATGTTCCATATTCTGAATTAATTTTTCTTGTGCTTTTCGCAAATAAGAAAGTCGCATTTCCATTTTGTGTATTTCACTTTTCATCATAGCTATGTCGCCACCGGCGTTCCTTTCTTCCTTGTACGATTTATTAGTTTCATTTGCCAATTGAACCTTCAACAGACAAAAATCAATCTAAATTCCAGTTAAACTATGAGAAAAAAAAAAAAAACTGAAAATCAAAGTACCTTTTTTTCCCATGAAAGACTTTCTTGTTGTGCAAACATCAAATTCTCCTTCAGAATCAACTTTTCATTTTCGAGTTGTTTGATATCTGCTTCAAACTTAATCAACTCAAGTTCTGCATCTTCCAAAGATTTTATGTATTCATTTTTAATTGCACTATTTTGATCCACCAATTTGTTTTTAAACTGCTTCTGAGAAGCAAGTCGCGTATTGATTTGTGTTAATTTTTGTTGCAGAGAATTCATGGTTCTATCGATACTGGCTTCCTCTTTTTTCTGTTTTTCCAATTCAAACTCGAGCTTGAAATTTTTTTGCTCCATCAAAATTATTTCTCTGGCTATGATACCGAGCTCCTGGAGTTGGCCGTCCCTCTGCTTGCTCAAGGAAAATACGGAGCTCTGCTGACGCAGCCAAAATTTTTGCCCTTCTTTGATTTTCTTATCGATGTCGCCGATGTTTTTCTCCAACGCGTCTATTTTGGCGTCCAAGGGATTGACCTCTTTACCACTACACAACTCCAACATCTGAAATACAATTGTTTGCTCGCAGATTCGATTATAACTTTATGAGAGACGTGTTTGATAAAAATAAAAAAAAAAAAAAGCACCAACCAATAAACACCTCTTCCATCCCCTTTCCCTGTCGCATTGTTTTTCTGTTTTTTTTTGCTTCTCGGTATTTTTTCGAGTCACGACGTCCAAATCGAACTTTGCATTCTCTAGGACGGAATTAAATTTTTCCAACTCCAAGAGACTTTTTCCGTACGAATTTTCAAAACGCGTCAAATTCAGCTCGTTTTCCAAATTAACATCCTTAGCTTCGTGCAAGAGTTTATTCAAGTGTCTGATGGCCTTGTCGTGGGTGATTTTGTCGTCCAATTTCGCGAAAACGTCATCTTCCAGGGCACGCCTCTCATTCTGAAACTTGATGCTCTCTTTGCGCAAAAACTTGTCTTCCTCCATCGTGGACCCGTAACTCTGAAAATCATCGAAATCGATTTTACGCATTCATTATGAGAATTATTTTAGTTTACATCGATTAAACGCTACTCTCATCACCATTAGAGCAGTGCCCAATTCCTTCTCGCCCTGCTCAAGGAGCTTGGAAACCCTGACGAAGTTCATCTCCAAGTTGAAATATGTATCCTTGTCACTCTCGCAAGACTTTTTAATCGAGAGAATTTCATCATTTAGTCTCGATTGCAAAGAGGTCAGACGCTCGTTGTTCTCCATCTCCTTGTCCGAGTCCTTTTTCAGCCTCGTTATCTGGCTTTCCAAACGTTCCAGAGTCTCGCGTATTTTCCTGCGACAACAACAATAACAACAACAACAACAAAAACGGGGGTTTAAAGAAAGAAAGAAATAACGTAGCCATATAATGGAACGAGAATAGAGGACGTTGAAGGATTAACCTGTGCTCCAGCGTGACCTCCTCGTGTATCTGGTCCTGCTTGCCGATCAGATGGAGAACGACGTTCCAGGCGTTGTACAGGGTCTTGTGCTCCTTCTTGAGTCCCTCGAGATCGGCCCCCGCGTCCGCAATGGTCTGCCTCAGACGGGCCTTCTCTCCGTCCTTGATCTGCAACTGCTCGTCCAAGTCCCTGATCTCGGCCTGTAGCCGCCAGACCTCGTCCTCGAGCTTGAACAGCACGTAATCCCTGTGCTGCTTCCGCTGGACGAGCTCGCGCTCGAGCGCCCCGTCCTTCTCCGATATCCTCTGGGATATCGTGAGATCGTTGCGCAGCTCGTCCTCCCACTTGGCGAACTGCTGCCGGAGTCCCTCGATGCTCTCGATCGTCCGGCCGAGCTGTCTCTCCGCGAGCCTCTTGGCCCCGAGCCGCTCGCCCGCCGCCCGGTGGGCCTCCTTGGCGCTCTCCAGCCGGATCTCCGTGTCCGCGCGCAGGCTCGCCAGCTCGGCCAGCATGTCCTTGTAATTGTCGATGGCCGACTCCTGCCGGCCGGCCTCCTGCTGGCACTCGTACAGGGCGACGGCCTCGTCCTCGCGTCTCTTCTCCGCGTCCTTGACCGCCGTGTCCTGCAACCGAGACAGCTGCTGCACGGACGATCGGCACGCGCGGATAATACAGGCTCGTAAGCGCGCGCTCGGCTCTTACGAGTTGGTTGATCTCTTCGCTGAGCTTGTCGTCGATGCGCCGGAGGTGCGACTTGAGAGCCTCCTGGAACCTGCTCATCAGGGGATCGTCCGGATCCAGGACTTTGAAGTCATGGTCGTCGTCCTCCTCCTCCTCTCCGCCCCCCGATGATTTCCAAGCCTGGCGCTTCATCGGGGCGTAGGATTCGGCCTCCTTCCGGGAGTCCGTCATGCTCGAGCTCTCAAACTCCCTCGAAACTTCGCTCTCCGACGGATCATCGGAGTTGGCCATGGTGCAGATTATTCTGCGATTACCCTGTACAACAAGCGCCTGTTTATCCTTATATTCATGCTCGCGGTCGGGATTAATTTTATAGACAATAAGTACCTTGCAATATGGATGCGATTTTTTTGGACTCGAGAGAAAAAATCTCAGACGAACCCGCACTTTGGGCTCAAATTTATCTGCCGGCGTGCAGGCTCACGCTCCCCTCGCGTTTCGAGCATCACCATGGCGACAGCGCTAACGAGGAGATCAGCTAGCTGATATGGATATTCGGCCGAATAGTGTAATAGAGGGTATGCGTGATGATTATTGTAGCCGAAAAGTAAGTATTTTTAAGAACAAAACAAAAGTTATTAATTTGACGATCGGTAAGATCAGTACTGCCATCAGTGATGCAACTGGTGAGTATCAAAATAAATCATGATATATGGCACTAGTACTTGATGGGCCACTCTCGTTGTACAACTATTTTGTTTTGGTAATCATAACCAAAAGGTAATTTAATAAAAATAAACTTCGATGAACCCTTTTTTACTTCGTCGTGTATGTTTTTTGAATGATGTATGCGCTTAATTTCACAGACTTTTAATTTACCTTTTACCGCAAAAAAAAAAAAAAAACTTGTGTATTCTGCTGGAGTCCGGTTTTTGCGCATGTATCAACAAACGTTCGTTATACAACATTGAAGTGTCAATTCGATAATATATCTGTCAATTTATTCATGAAGTATATAATTACCAATTGTAAAATAAGTCGAGTATTAAATAAGTCCAAATGTGAAACATAAGCACAGCTATTTTTATACTCTGCTACTTATACTTAGTTTGTTAATCACCGTTTATTGCTAATAACTGTTATAGATGTGTTGCATCCTGCTCACACAGAAATCGCGCAGCTCACTATTATAATAGTCTGCAGTCAATAGTGAGCGTGTACAAACTGTCGAGAAAAACATAGAGTGCTATGCTATTTATGCATAGGTAGCATATAATCGAGTGAGCGATGAACATCATTTTAATGTCAAATAAGTATCAGTTGAAAATGTACATCTCGACATTAGATTCAGAGGCGAGTTTAGATGCTGCGATAACAAAAAACGCGCCAAAAGCAGTATCGGCAATCGAGGAGGGCAAAATAGCTGTCAAGTGTCAAGTAAAAAAATTGTTGGCAGCACTGTAGCCAACAATAAGACAATAACGCGCCAAAAGCACATCGAGGCTCGAGGCGACTCCGGGTTCCCGGGTCAGTTGTTGTTCCTTATCAGATAGTTAATTTAGTCGAGCTTTGAAATTTCCGTTCAGTTACAATTTTTCGGTTAAAGCAAGTGCAATAAACGTTAATGGGCAGCCATTGTGGCATTTGTGGCCAAAGGTGAACTCTCTCTGCGTTTGTTTGTTCGCAAGCAAGTGCGTGGCCCGCGGTACGCACGAAAACAGTAGCAGCAAACTCGTCACGTCCTGTCCTTTGAAAGCCCATTGTCCTTACGAATGTAATATATATTGTAACATAAGTTCAACAGCTCAGTGAGTGAAATCGCCCGGGTCGTGAAGGGTACGGCGACGCGACGACCAGCTCGTTTTTTCTAGAACAATAGTTTACACAAGAGACAAACCGGCGACGCTAGGGGAGAGCATCAGAGCAGTTTTCGTGTTTACCCAGCCCCCCCATCCCATCCATCGTCTTCCCCTTGGATTTTCGAACTTGCTGCACGTTGCGACAACGATGGCCAAGGTGCAAGTCGCCAATGTCACGGTGCTGGACAACCCTTCGGCATTCTGCAATCCGATACAGTTTGAGATCACGTTCGAGTGCATCGAGGAGTTGAAGGAAGGTAGGTCTCCCAGGTAGCGTTATTGTTTGCTTTTTCGGCGACGTTGTGCAACGGCTGCACGAACTTGCGTTTTCGCGATTTTTCCTAACCTCAACTCTACTTAAGTACTCGTCATCTGTTATTGTTATATACGTTAATGTGTATGAAAGGTTGTCGGGTCCAAGCCATTTTTTCATGTAAGTATACCTTTGCAGATCTCGAATGGAAGATGATTTACGTTGGCTGTGCGGAATCGGAAGAGTTCGATCAAATCCTTGATACAATCTACGTCGGTCCTATCCCTGAAGGAAGACACATGTTTGTGTTTCAAGTAAGTAAATATTTCAACTAGTACATTCGCTTTTAACATTTGTTTTGAATTGTTTGATTGTCTAATGCATGAGCAATTTGAATTTTGTTACAAAAAAAAAAGTTTTAAAATAATTGATTAATCGATATTTCTCATTTTAATTGCAGGCTGATCCACCAGACACGAGTAGGATTCCTGTAAATGATGCTCTAGGCGTCACTGTAGTCTTGTTGACTTGTTCGTATCGTAAACAAGAGTTTGTAAGAGTTGGATATTTCATAAACAACGAGTATAACGAGCCAGAGTTGAGAGAAAATCCGCCTCCTCAGCCTCAGTTTGACAAGGTGATAAGAAACATTTTGGCTGACAAGCCTCGTGTCACTAGATTTAAAATAAACTGGGATGATGGATCAAACTCGTTGGTGAACAATATGACTGACGGTATGGAGGCACAATCAACTGTAGAAGACGGTACGCAAGATGTTCCTTCAGCTTTCACAGAAAATACACAGAACAGTATGGAAGTGATGTAAATTATTGATCAATAAGTATTTTTTTATTTTCTAATGTTCAAATAATTCAATGTTTCTTTTCATTAACTTTGTTCATTTCATGTTTCCAAATGAATGTTTGCATAGCAAATATGGCTTGGATTTGTGATAAAAATCTCACATTTGTTAAACTTTTTTTGCCATCTTGCTTCATCGTAGTCATTTAAAATTTAATTTATAAAGTCTGTTAATGAATTGACCATTTAATTTCTTATCTCAAAAAAATTTCCATTTTTCTCCAAATAATTAGTCTAAATTGTGTTTACCTTGTATTGCCGGTATTCTTTTGCATACAAAATTGCTCATACTACTCGAATTTATCATAGTTCATGTATATATATATATGTATAGATATAAATATAAAAAAGATTGTTTTCTACTTTATAAAAACTGAATTTTTACTATCCCTTTTAACAACTTACTTTCCAATCATCAACATCCAAACATAAAGAAGTTCCAACTAATACTTGTGAAAAGGTTGATGCAAAAAAAAACAAAACTTAGTTTTATAAGAAATTCAAAACTATATATTTTCAACAAGTTTACATACAAAAGGTTTTAACAGTCAATAACATTGTCTTACACAAATTTCATCAAAAATGTTACTTCTATCTTGATTCGGTAGGGTTTATATTTCCGTTTTCATAATTCACACCGATATCTATATATGATAATTCAAGAAAATTGTCGTATTGCTTACTTGAGCTTTACTAATTTTGCAATTTTTTTTCATTTGCTACGCAAACATAAACTGGTCTGTAGAGAATCAATGGTGTTTGAGATGTAAGATGATCACTACCATCATATACCTGACCCAAAAGAAATTCAGGTCCAACATAGCAGCCCCCTTCAACATGGTCCACTGCCATTTCTGTAAAGTAAATTCAACATCTTATTCAAACTATTTATACACCAATTATAAAAAAAAAAAAAAAAATTAAAAAACAATGCATCGATGACCAACCATATTTGATCTTTGGATGAGGGAGATTCGGTATTCTGAAGGGAACAGTTGCTACTGTTATGGGAAAATGCATTTGCATATCATCTCCCGATTTTTCCAACCGAACGCTCACCTAAACCATCATACGGTGTAAAAAATGAATTAGTACTGTCGTAAGTAAAATAATACGAGCAAGCTATGCACCTTCAAGACATAATAAATTCGGATTAAACGGCACACGCCAAGCAAAGAAGGTGGACAGACGGGAATAATCATTCTTCTCGACGAGTCCCATTTGACAGCTGTGCCAGGAGCAACTGGGTCACCTTTGTATTCCATGACAATTTTTTGAATTTCTTTGCTAGCACCAAGCACGCCACGCTCAATGAAGAATTCAACGTGCTAAGGGTCCCATAGTTCGGCGATGATGGAGAAAAATAGATCGAGAAATAAAGGTAATAATATGGTGGGAATGATGTGCGTGACGAGTGAAATGGCATAAATATATGTATATGTATGTATAAACAATACTTGAGTCAGTGCGACGTGCAGCCATGCTTTTTCGAGGCCTCGATTGTCTATGGAAGCGCGTAATTTTATACTCTCGCCGCAGACGTACGCGCTCCTTTCCAACTGTGCGCTCAATTCGACGGGGTTTCTTCTGCAGCAAAAACAGCAGGACGTGCGTGTTTCGGTACCGATCACGGGTTTCTGAAACATGTTTGTTGTTAGTTGAATTCAATAGTTAACTATATAAACGAAGCAACAACTACAATTCATTTACCAAATAATGCTCGTCCATGCAATCGATGTGAGGCCCGATCAAAGTAAAGTACTTCAAGCCCTGGGGAGGGCTCGCGTAGGGTCTGTCGACCGTTGCTTTGACATAATAGCGAATGTAGCCGGTGCGAGACTCGAAACTGTACGGCAACGCGCTTTCCGGCAAATTGAAGGTAAATGGAAATTGGTGCTTCCCACGAGGCAGTATAGGAATAGGCCCTTCGGATGAATCTGAAATGAACAGTAAAGATCTCAGTTATTGCAAGATTGATCGATCCATATAAATATATATATGTATATGTATTACCGTGACCCCATACGACAATGCGCTCGTCCACAAAGTATTGGTCATCCTTAACGCTCCTCCTATCGCCGCTGACCAAGATTTTCCACTCGGCGTGCGCTTGGCCGCGCAAAGACAATCTCATTGCTGTTTGTCGTCGCATCATAAGTCGTCCCATTAAAAGTTTAGTGCATATTATGTAAATTCACGGAATTGCGTAAAGTTTTTAAAACACGCGTTGTAAGTTTTTTAAATTGTTTCAGGATTCAGAGAGATAGAGAGAGAGAGAAAGAAAAAGAGGAAAAATGAAACAGACAAATTAAAAACGAAAATAAAAATTTATTCAACATTCATCACAGTTTGCATGCCCATAATATTTTATGATACACAAATACTTAAATAACAAAAACATCGTACGATTTGCGAACGTCAATTAGAAAAAGAAACTTAAAATAACAATTAATGCAAAAGTAACAGAGTATAAATTGTGGTAACAACAAAATACGTAAAAATCACACACAAGACAGCAAAACAAAAAACATACACTTAACATGGATAAACGATCATTGTAAATTTCGTGCTTCTTAATTTACATACATCTCAATTTGAAGTTTTCAGTTGTATGCAAAGTAACATGACCACGAATAACTTCACCTGCATAATAGATTTCTTTTTCAAGTTTTATGTCAAATTCACTAATATTGTCCATTGTTGAAATGCAAGAGTAGACAAGAGAAGACAGAGAAACAGTTGATGCAAGAGATTTTAATTTAAATAATATGCATACGTGATGGCAGTTTTGACAAAAAACTGGTACTAATGTGAGATGCAGCAGCACAATTATTATTATTATTATTATTATTATTATTATTATTATTATGATGGAGTAGCATCAGTCATGATAGCATAAGTATTAGGCACTAATATAGTAGTTGACTGAATTTTATTGGGCGATTTTTCGCAGAAAAAAGTGTAGCATTGCAATGCACGGCGCACTTCATCTAATATAAGTACATATTTCAGCAAAGGAGGATACGTCGAAATACTTGTGAAACTCTTGTAAAAGCGCAGATTTAATCAGTAGTGCTCGTCACTTATTGCCTACTGCACATTGTCCAAGTCGATGCACTATTTCATTGTTGTTGTGAGCCACTTGTCTTGCTTTCTGAGGATGCTGCTCACAGATTACAGTCCAATTCAATGATAATTCTAAGATTTCCATTGAAAAAATGAGATACAAAATATGCAGTGTTAATTTGTTGTTCCGCTGTGTCGTCGTGATCTTATAAAAAACCACAGGCGGATCCGCGGATGTTGATGGGTGCGATACTTGATACTGGAACACTACAGATGTTCAGATGTATGTACACCCCTGACGAATACAAATGTATAAGTACATACTACACACCAGCGCCTTTCGATTGCAGCTTGCAGCATAGCAGCATCCAAGAATCCATGCAAAATATATATATATATATATATATATAATCTTCCATGTCACCTGCATGTATCTACAAGACTACAGTTATACATAATAATTAATATATATGTGCGCGCGCGGCGAGGTTGCATAGTGCGTCGCGGCTGCGTTGATGCGTTCTCGTGAAATCTCGTCTGCTCTTTTCTATACTTACATGCAATCATCAGCATCATGCTGACAGCATGCATGATGGTCATGTTTGGATTCTCAATCCTCATCAAACTCCAAAAGTTCACTTGTTCATTGTAGGGATCACTTAAACAAATCATGAGAATGCTCTACGGAGTTTCATGATGGACCAACAGTTAATGCCAGCCGTAAGCGTAGGAAAAGAAACAACGTCAAGAACTACTGCTCTCGTTCTTGCTGCAATCACAGGTTTGTGTGTCTCATTTTTATAATTCTTGGGATTCGAAATGAGCAATTATTCATGACCAATTAACACAGGAGGACTCGGATTGGCCATCACTGCTGTTTGTATTCCATTTGTAAGTCCAGGATTCAGGAGGATCTGCTTACCCTATGTTCCTGCCACAACTGATCAAGTTCAAAATATCCTGCAAGCTCTAAAGGGGCGCTCTGGCTCGCTCATTGATATTGGAAGTGGTGATGGTCGCGTGGTAAGAATTAGGGAATTTTTACCTGGATCAATTTAAATTTGTTGAACGTAAATTGATCAGTGCATTTTTAAGGTTGTTGCTGCAGCCAAGGCCGGCTTTCAAGCTCATGGAGTTGAGCTTAATCCATGGCTTGTGTATTATTCAAGAGTTTTTGCTCTGACTGAGGGAGTATCGTCCAAAACCTACTTTTTCAAGAAAGATTTGTGGAAATTTAACTTGAAGAAATATGATAACGTTGTCATTTTTGGAGTTGAACAAATGGTAATTGAGGACCCATCAACAAGTAAAATTGTTAAGATTGTAAATAATTTTATTACTTTTCTTGCTTTTCAGATGAACGAGCTTCAAGAAAAATTCATATCAGAGTTGCAACCTAATTGTTCAATAGTGGTATGCCGGTTTCCCCTTCCAAATTATCAACCGATTGTTATTGTTGGCGAAGGTATTGACGCCGTTTGGGTATATAAAACTCCTTTGAAATAGACAAATTTATTCTTTTTACAATCATTTATATACCATCCATAATATTACAGTATAGTTAATAATATTGATTATAATGGTGATGATGATGATGATGATGATGATGATGATGATATATTATGAACACTAACACAGTAAATAACTTTTTTTATAAAAATCATTCAATATACAAATGAGCGATACTTTACAATGAAATATTATCAAGTGAAAATACATATTTACAAAATGACTATCAATATTTTTTTTTTCAATTTTTTTTAAAAAGTGCTGATGAAAAATTGACTTATGAGATTCAATACTCCAATAACTGGCACACACAAGTAGCAAAAAACGTTAAATCTATCAGTTTTTCCTTGTATATGTAAGATCATCAGGTGAAGTAAACTCGGCAACGTAAATACGTAAATTAAACCACTAATGGCTCCGGTGTACCTCACTATTGTTCCTACGTGAGGCAAAAATATCGCAAACAAAACACAAATGGCAACTATGACCAAATTCAGAAACAAGACGTAAGCGGTACGACACTCGGTGGTTTTGAACACTGATGATAATAACTGGATTCTCAGCATATAGGCTAACAGAGGATAGACGGTGAACAATTGAAATAGGAGGACGACCCGGGCTCCTACGGTGACCCCATCATTTTTTTCAAAATTATTCAACAAATTCTGGAATAGCAAATTAAGTTATAAATTTCGAACCGAGATACATCTCGTAGGTCGTTATAGCAGCTGCTCATTGTGTGAGGTTGAAAAATAAAATAAAAGACAAATTGTCAAGAAGTAACTTACGTCCTCGATGCACGCTTTCGAGAGTGGAAAGCAAACGTAAAAAGTTATTCCTACGACGAAGTAAGTAATAGTAACAAGAATATAAGCTATCGTCAAATCACGACCCTGAAACAGATAAATAATTTACACAATCTTAAACATAAGGATATGATCGCTCGTTGACTTACGTTCTTTTTCTGATTGCGATTGCTTTGCATGATTGTTATTATGATGTTGTGAATGAAAAAAGCCAGAGACAGCATGCCAGTCAGAACTGGGAAAGTCGGGCGCAGGATCCAACTGCCTTTCCATGCAGCCTTATCCATGTTTATTCCCCATGACGCGCATTTTGACAGAACAAATATGACCAAGTACATGATCGACACCGTTCCTGCAACGATTCACAGATTAAAAAACTTAATTCTTGCGCCCCGCCGAAGTAAGTATGATTATACTCTCGAATGCACTTGCCGAGAGAATTGAATTTAGTAAAGAAAGTCGTCGTGTTGAAGTTTAAAAGAGGAAACACCAGGAACGCTAGAATTATCGGAACTGTCCTGTAGAGATCCCACATTGGTCCCAAATTATCATAAGAATTCTCGTAATTTGCAGTTTTGTTGAAATTTTCCTCCCTGGGGCAGAGTACTGTGAAAAATAAAATTATACTTCACGTATATATAATTGTACAAGAGATATATGTAATATTATATTACCGTGCCCGCTATTACTATGATTGTCAGAAGCATGACTGTTATTTGGACTGGGCGGTAACGGCGCGTTCGAGAAAATATCTGCAATCCGACAATCGTTATAATTTTATTCTAAGTATCTGTGCAAACAGAGAGACACAGCTAGACAGAGATGATTTTACCATAAAAAAAATTAACAGAATTATACAAGAAATTCGACATCAAAATCCAATAAGCTATGTTGGCACCCATGAGTACGCTGACGCTGAATATTTTGGCCGAGTGTTCGGCCCACGGACCGAGATAAGCACGGCTGAGTTCCATCACTTCGATTTTATCTCCCCCACCTGGAACAATGGCATAAAAACTTACGGATTTTATGAGTAAATGGACGTTTTTCAGGAGCTTTCTCACCCAAAACTGCAGGTTGATAAAATCACTCGAGATTTTTTTTACTTTTGTTTTTTCCATTGACATTGAGGTGAATGGCCCAATTATCGCTCACTTAAGAAGTAATTTTTTAGGCTTCAGCTACATGTTTAATCGGATGTATTCGTTATTTAATTTGTATTGAAAAAATTATTATTCAGTGCCCAGATAAAATATCATCTTTGTTTGAAAGTTTCATATTAGCAAATAATGCAAAATGATCGATGATTAGGCCATTCACCTTATCGACTATAAAATACATTAAAATGCAATGAAACGTATGAAAAACATTTATGCATCAATTTAAGGATTGCGATCACCCCAGCAGCCTCTGCACGAGATATTTCAGACCGCTCTTTATTTCAGATATTATGCAATGTATAATGATCGATTGGCAAAGAGAAACTCGAGTTGAATCTTTTACAAGAAATGGTGCATTAATTTTTTGATAACGATGTACATCAATTGATCAATATTTATTCGAAGAAGTGACACAAAATTGAAGACATTTAACGGAGGTCATTCGCTATATAGGTCAATAGAGTAATGCAAAAACATAATCACTCATGCGTCTATGTTACGCAACAACTCTGTGCATATCTCATTTCTACGTATACTTCACGCTCTTCGCATTCGTGTTTTTTTACCGTAATATTTGTGCACTTGCAGCAACTTATAAGCTGTGAAGAGACACAGGCCGCTCATCGCAAGTATGAGAAGTATGGCTGGGAAGAGCCCAGCTAAATGTAAGCCCCACGGCATGGTCAAAAGGGACGATCCTAGAATCGTGTTCCACACAGAAAAGCTGAAAATACATTTTTTTAAAAGACAATCAATGATAAGCACTCAAAAACAAAGTTATTAATAAAATCGCGTATTTAGTATTGAATTTAATCAGAAAGATAATACGCAGCGTTAGCTACGAATAATCAAAAAAGCAACGCTCTCTCATCTCGACGAGTTTCGAAATTTGCCCGCACATTTGACGATTGATCAATGACAATATATTTTGTTCGTATTTTTCACATTCAACGCGTCATTCCTCCATGTTTTCGAGTTGATAAAAATTGTATGAAAGTGCATTTTTGATGCCGATCGACAAAAAAAAAGAAGACAAAAACAAACAAACTCACATTGTGACCAGCGAACTTTGTTTCGGCTCAACGTCGTTTGACGCGCCGATGCTGCGGACTGGCGGAGCTGATTTCGTGAATAAGAGACCATCCAGAGCATTGTTGGTCTTTTCAACCCGAGAACTGGCACCAAATACATCGTCCTCGTGGATCTTCGGTAACAAATACGTGTATGTATAGAACGGTTGATCGAAGATAATATAATGACACGACATGGCGCGCGTCAGACTGTTTGTGCTTTGCAAGATTTATCAATCGCATGGTGTTTTTAATTTTAAGTACCAAGGTTTCGTAGTACTTGTCGCGCTCGAGATCAGTGGTGGGCAGCGATGCACCGGCCGACGCCGAGATCGTCCCGTTGTTGCCACGAGCGCAAGGAGGCAAGCGTTTTGGCAGTGTGTTTTGGATCGAGTTGTAAATGCCCGTCCCGCCGCTTCTGATCGTGCCACTGACCCTGCATCCATACAACATCATTATGATCTTTTTTTTTTTTTTTTTTCATAACACCGATCAATTTTGCAATTTTGCGATGGTGAGATTTGCGTCAAGATAAATCGTACCCTATGAATTGTAAAAATCATGCACCAAAAACCTATTTTTTGTCGCTGATATCAAATGATTGTTTCGAACATTTGTACATGAATCCGCGTGGTTTGTTCGATGACAAACACAATAAATAGGCGACATCGATGAAAAAAAAAAAAAAAAAAAAAAAAAAAAAAAAAAACCAACCAACCCAAAAAAAAAAAAAAGCCGACGCGCGACTGATGTGTGATTAAACGATATATGCACAAGCAATACAGATACTTGGAGGAACTGCCGGCCGCACTGGACTCGAGGTCGCTCGTCTCCTCGGAGCCGCGGTGCTGATGGTGGAAGAGCATCAGCAGCCTCGGGCGTTCCTGGCTCGCCCCGAGGGAACAACTGCAGCTCTCGGAGAGCAGGGGCGCGCTCTCGGAGCCGCTGTCGTGCTGCTGCTGCTGGTAATTGTGCGGGTCCCGGTGCCGGCGGTGGTTCGACCGATGCGAGCGAGGGCCGACGCTTATGGCTGCAGCTGCCGCCGCCGATCCCGATTTCCTCCGAAACTTGTGCATATCGTGTTGCGACGGTTCTTTTCGGCTTATTCATCCAACGATGCGCGCATGCATGCAGTCCCCGGGGATTGTATATGTACACTATCTATGATACGTTTCGACGACTGCGCAACAGAGTTTTATATTCAAGGTGTAAAGACTGAGGTATGTACGTTTTTGCGTCGTGGTTTTCACGCGAAAAGCGCCGAAAGGGACGGACGGTTTTGTTCCCCGAACTTTGCGAACAACGTCTACTCTTCGCGAGCGCTCCGACGCAACACGTCGCTCTATATATATAACTTTGGTTTTCCGCCTCCCGACGTTGTTGGGCAAAAACGGAGAGGTATCCTATCATCGGAGTTGGACGACAGAACGATCATCCCCCGCGATCCGCGAGAGACTATAATAATCATCCTCCGGGCCGGGCTGCGCTCGACCGTATTTTTTTCGCATCCTTGACCGGCAACTTACTTGTGCGGCTCGTCTCCCTCTTCTTATACTCGATCGAGCATACAGCCTATTCTTGCGCTCCCCCTCGTTGATATATTAATTAGGTTGCTGCACTTAAAACTTACGTTTGTATTATAATATGTGAGTATATACGTATACACACTCACGTATGCATTATTTTAATTTATTTATGTAATAAAAGAGTCAAACAACAACAACAACAACAACAACAATAACAACAACAACAACAACAACAACAACTGTTCTGCCGCCGCCGCCGCCGTCTCCGGCGGCTTTATGATCGATGCTCCGTACTCGATCTCTTGCTCGAGACACACTCATCGGTTCGTATTTAATATACTTACTTTGATATACAGAATATATAATCTTGACATTTGACACGCTGCTGCGCGATGATAATACAATGCTTCTTCTCTGCGGCTAGTGTTTTTCTTCTCGCGCCCCATTGGCTTTCCCGGTCGTTTTCGTTTATCCGACACATTAGAGCATACGCATTATACACGCCGATAAATCCAATTTATGCTCCTCGTTCACGCGCTCGTAACAATGTATATTGTCTTGTAGTCATCGCGGACAGTATACTCCCATGTGATGTATTAGAACATTATGAGCAATTTCGCGGAAAATTATTTCGTTCTGCGAAATGTATACCCTTTAAGTGACAGTTGAGAAGAATCCCTATATGGTTTTCCTATAAATAGCCGGTGGGTCATCATTTTTTATTCAACTGTTTTGATTATCGCAGCCTAAAGCTTTATCGGACGAGTTTAAAATCAAAAGCACGCGAAATAGAGCGCACGAGAAGGGAGCTTTCAAATAATTTTTATCTGGCTGATTCGAGAAATTCATTCGGCGAGATCGAAAGCTATTATACTGTACGTATGCAGTAACTTTGGTTTATTAACAGCTGTACGGAAAGTAAGTCCGTTTTTCCAAATTATCCAAGTTTTTCATGTTCGAATTATCTTTTCCAAAATAACTTATTCCTTTGTACTTTGACGAATCGAATTGAGGTACAGAAAAATTTGGGCTCGTTTAATCAATCCAAATTTGACATTTATCTATGTATGTACATTCATTCATATAGACGCATAGTGCGCGCATATACAAGGACAAAAATTAAATATCATTCTGATAATATTTGACAGAGAGGAATAACAATTTTCTTACATGCATATGCATATACCTATACAGAAGCATGATCGTGCTACTTCAAAAGTTTCGTCATTCATCGAGATCGAATGACTAAAATTCTTTAATGCGCGCTCGATCTTGTATATATGTTAAAAATAACTTTTGATCTCTCAGTACGTATATATATGTATACATACACACACACACACACATACATTCGTCTCTTTTTAGGAAAAATTAATTTTTTTCGTCATCTCATTTTGAAAGCCTTCTATGCTATGATTGTTCATTGATCGATTGTCTTTGTTTCATATATTATATATAAGTTTCAACATTCTTTGTTACGAAACTTTCAAAAAAATTCCAAACTGTTGAAATGTAGATATAATAAATAAATAACTCCATGTAATGTAAAAAAGAGGACTTTAACATAGATTTCCTATGTTCATCATCCACACTTTTGGATTTTCCCGCCAACGAAAAATGATGGAACTGGAGATGATAAGCTGAAATGCTCTGCTCTCTACGCGGCACGCGCTGGATTGTTCGTGGTTGTTGGATGTTATCGGCAAGTGTGTGTATTACTTATGCATGTATGTACAAACTGATGATAAAACATAGACCGCACCGCTCGCAGTAAGATGCTCTGCATGTATTATGGCGCATTAATATTAATAATTATTGGTCAGTGAGTTGGCATTTTTTCACATGAACGAAAGATCAGCATAAAATGCTGCGCGTCGCAATGGAGCAAACAATTCGTAAATTAACAAGTGCCACAAAATCGGCAATCGATTGCCGCAGATTGGAAGGCAAGGTTGCTATTGTCACAGCCTCCACGCAAGGGTATGTTAATGAACTATATACATATTTTTCAAAAATAATATAAAACACTGCAGCTCGTGCAATATGCTAATATCGAGCACGTTATATAGTTATGTATAATATTATTTTGTGGTGAAATCTTTTTGCAAGCATATTTTTTTTAATCGCACAGAATCGGATACTCAGTGGCACGTCGCTTGGCCCAAGAAGGAGCGAAGGTTGTCATCAGCAGCAGGAGAGAAGCGAACGTTAGAAATGCAGTTGAACAGCTCGCAGGCCAAGAGGGTCTCGAGGTCTCTGGAGTTGTTTGTCACGTTGGAAAAGCCGAGGACAGAAAAAAACTCTTGAACGAGGTGGACCATATTTTTGAGCACTTTTATCTCTGTTTGCGCGGATGTACGATTTAAATCCATATGATGATGGTTTTATTTTGCTCCAGGCTCTGTCAAAGTACGGTGGTCTGGATATTTTGGTGCCGAATGCAGCTGCGAATCCGGAAGCTGGTCCGGTCATCGAGTGCAGTGAATCAGTTTGGGACAAGATATTCGAGATCAATGTTAAAAGTACATTTTTGCTCGTTAAGGAATCGTTACCGCTGCTCAGACAAAGGGAATCCCCGTCGATTATTATTATGTCGTCAGTAGCTGGTTATCAACCGATTAGTGTGAGAATCACAATTACTCAATTCTCTCCCATTTTCTCATACATTAAAACATACGTATGTATTTTAACAAATTGCTAACATACTTATATTTGTTGGGCTCTGATCAATTAACCGATCTGAAAGAAAACCGAGCAATTCTTCGAATGAAATGATGATAAACTTTCCGTTTTGTTTTAAAGTTGCTGGGAGTGTATTCTATATCTAAAACCGCCTTGTTGGCACTGTGCAAAACTGTCAGCGAAGAACTGGCTACCGAAGGAATTCGAGTCAATTGTATCGCTCCAGGAGTTATAAAAACAAAGTTTGCCCAACCAGTACGTATTTATGTGAACTATATGTAACTGCAGTGTGTGTGTGTGTGTGTGTGTGTTGTATTAAAGTGTCACGAATTTGGGTACAATACATTTTATTTACATGTAAAATGAATTTTTTTCAGCTGTACGAGTCAAAAGCAGCACTTGATACAACGCTGTCGATGATACCAATGAACAGATTGGGAACTTCTGATGAGATTGGAGCTGTTGCTGCGTTTTTGGCTAGTGACGATGCCTCGTACATTACTGGGGAAACGATTGTAGCAGCCGGTGGAATGAGATCGAGACTCTAGAAAATTTAAGTCGTGATCGAGATGCATGGAATTCGAATTTTGAGTTTCGAAGTTCCATACTTAGGGATAGTTCTGTATTATACTTTGCAGTTCCGATCACGACCATATTCGGAAGGAGTAATCAAAACAGGGATTTGTTACGATGGATTTATCAAGCAATTTAAAAAAAATTTTTGAAGTGCTGCTGGTTTGTATGTATGTACATAGTTTCTGGACGCAAACTTTGTATGATATATATGTATATGGGTCATTCTACCAAAAACGGCATATTTCAGAGGCTGAAATGGATAAAGACTTGAAAGGGATTTTTAATTTTTCTAATATTTTTTTTGCGTTGTTTGTGATCAAAGTAAGTTAGAATTTCTTAGGCCCCGCTGGATCTGCTCTTAAAAAAATTTTGCAGCAGAAGTAAATCAAATTGGCCGCAGTGGGTACCGTTACGGTCTCTCAAAAAATGTCCTTAAAATCGAAATTATAACTTATGTAGTGAAAATATTACTTCATCATTGCACGTATATTATGTACATATGATCTACATTCATCAACTTCACTATCCGAGTCGATGATCAAACACTACGAAAAGATAGGATGCGATTCGTGCAAAAAAATGCAGCGTTACGGGCTCTTATAAAATCGTCGTAAAATCGCGATTGCGGCTCTTGAAGTGAGAATTAAACTTCGCCCTTGCACTTACATCAAGAACTTTTTATCTACTATCATATGATACCCCAGTCGAGTCGATCCGACAGCTCTACGCGGAGATATAACAGCTTCTTTAGCGTTACGGGCTCTTAGTTTTTATTTTGGGGAGACTGAATTCACGTCTTCGCAAGGCTCTAGCTCTGGCTGGTCAGGATGGAAAAAATTAAAAAAATTCCTGCAAGTAACTCAACATCTGTAGAATACGAACCACCTAAATTGAAGTGCCCAAGTTCAACGGTATGAACGTGCGAGAGCATTTTCTGCGTCAATGTCAAATTTATAAGATTTTGGTCCCGCAACTTTAAAGGCATACCAGTCTTGGATGAAATCTTTTTCGGCTCGAAAAAGTACATGAAAATGTTGCTTACGCCAATACCTTTTGAATGATGTACCGCAAAAAGAATAAAAAAGCCTTATGTAGCCTCCGGGCGTCGTCAAATGTGAGAAAATGTGAACGGGACACGAGCCCGTAACGCTAATTTAGAGCCTTTTTTTCCTCTAGAACTCAAAAAGGACATTTTTATGATCTGATTTCTGTTGTACCGTCAGCAGAAAAATAGTCTTTATTATTTAGAAAAGTTTTCGGAACAAAAGCTCCTTTCGTGACGTCGTAATCGACTGGGACATGAAATAGACCATTTTTGGTAGAATGACCCATATTTTTTGTAAAAATATTTTTTATCACATAAATTTAATGCCTTAATTATATACATAATACATATGCATGTATATATATAACACTATCTATATCTTTATTATCTATTATATGATATATATTATACTATCATCACCTCTGGATTTTGCGTATCAATTTATCATACGAACCGATTATATTTGTTTCAATTAAGTAATGTGGTTGGTGAAAAACTATCAGGAAAACAAAATCTATGCAAAAAACAAATACGTTGAATCGTCATCACTTAGTAAATTTATAGACAACATCGCTGAAATGTTTTGTTAGTCTACTACTGAATTATGATACCAAAAAAATATATTAATGATAGATGCTTGTTCGGTTGTTCGGTGTCTTCCTTAACAAAAGCTATAAACTTACCTGCTAAGAAATTACATTTTTTGGTCTTGAATAGTCCATCGCACAAATCAAACCACAAGTTATTTATTCATCATAATATTGTGTAAATCTACAAAAAAAACCTCCGAGATTAAATAATGTATCTTGCATGAAGCTTAATGATAAATTCGAGTTTGATGACCCGAAAGATTTGTTTTATCATTCTACAATGATATAGCTTAGTGGGATTTTGTAGTATATGTAAGAAAAATGTATGTAGCGACAATATAATATAATATATTATATACATATATGTTGAAGTCATCACTGCGAGTTTCGGTTGAATATGTAGCATATGCAATCTTTACAGCTAGAAAAGAATGTAAACATTGTCTAAAGAATTCAATTTTTAAACTTTTAAACTGTTGAATAAAAAAAATTTTTAATTGTATAAAATTTTTTTTTTATTTTACAATATATTTTCCAAATAGTAGTTTTCGTCACAAATATGCATCTCTCCAGGGCGGTCCGTGGGCCCGAGGGCACTTGTGAAGCAGTAATACCCGTGAGACGGTTGGGACCCCCCTGGTCGGATGCACATGAGTGGCGAACGCTGTTTTTCCTACCGAGGGTGTACCAGGATTGCAAAAGTGCCCAAGGTAGGAAAACATACCCTTCGGGCGTGATTTTTGTTTTTTGCGCCCATGGTACGAAATCTACTAATATTAACAAAAAAATTTGATAATTAAGCACATTTAATTGCGCACTAAAAAATTTCCATATCATTGGATTAGCTCGCCCTGTAATATATGTAATACATCCATCACCTGCAGGCTGCAGCTCCTGGCAAGCAGGGATCCAGCTAGGGAGCCCTGCACATCCCGCACATCCCAAAAATATATATATATATATATATATATTAAGTATATAATATAGTACTTTGCCATCGACCATGATACGATTGGGAGATCCCCTTTTCCCTATGCGCCTGCAAGCACTTGTATAAGCTTTGAGTTATAGGGTTAATAAGTAAGAACTTTTTCTCCATGTCCCACCATCTGTTTGTTTTCAGGATAAAATTAAATAAATGTCTTGAAAGATAGATAGCTAGGATTGATTAGATAGTTTACATATGGAAAAAAAAGAAATATAAAAAAACAAGTGTAGTTAATCGAAAATCATGTATACTATTAGAGCTGCGGAACTTGCGATCTAACTGATTGAATAGAAGGATAATTTGGACGACATTGGATGGCATTGTCGGCAATTTACTCAAGAATCCGTTGAGGCTTACTTATCTCTCATACCGTTCCTGGTGCAGTGCGATTGTTGTTTGAATGTCGAGACGCCTCGGATTTTGTACGAGATCAGTGGACACGAGGGGCTTGATAATATAGTTTTATTGATAAGTATATTTGATCTGGACTGTGATAAAAAAAAAGTGATAACATACTTTGATAAGTAGATGATGATTACTTTGCTTGTATATATATATATATATATATATATATATATATATACACATAGCTGGTTGAAAAGAAATCGATGTTATAATTGAATCGCCAATAAAAATTAGATATCTCAGCTATACGTATCCTATGATCTAAGTAGTAATTTTTTCAATGAATCAAAATTTTCTTCAAGAAAACTGTATATAATCGTTAATAGGCAAGTATACTTTACAGTCGACAAATTTTTTTCAATTTCATATCCGAATTCTTATTTTTTTAGGATTCAATCAGCTGATCGTTGAGATGTTTGCCAAGCTTTCTCCGCTCCAGAGCATGGTAGCTAAGTCTTTTACTGGATTCCATCGTTTGATTAGCAGCCAAAGGAATTTAGCTTTTGTCAACGGAAAATGGATCGGTGCTACGAGCGGAAAAGTTTTTCCAGTCATAAATCCAGCGGATTGTTCTACAATAGAATGTGTCCCAGACATGGATGTCACAGATACCAGATTGGCAATCGATGCAGCTTCTCAGGCATTCCTTTCTTTCCGCAAAACATTGGCTAAAGAACGCAGCGATTTATTGAAAGCTTGGCACAGTTTGATGGTCAAGCATTCAGAAGAGCTTGCTGAAATCATGACTAAGGAAAATGGCAAATCTTTGGACGAATCAAGAGCCGAAATAAGATACGGTAATTCTTTTGTCGAGTGGTTTGCGGAGGAGGCCAGAAGGATCAATGGTGAGGTTCTACCAGCTCCATTTAAAAATAGAGAAATGTTTCTAGTCAAGCAGCCGGTCGGAGTTGCTGCTTTTATAACTCCTTGGAACTTTCCTCATGCTATGATTACAAGGAAAGCTGGTGCAGCCCTTGCAGCTGGCTGCACTTGTGTGATGAAGCCTTCGGAGGATACACCCTTGACTGCATTAGCCCTTGCTCATTTGGCAGAAGAAGCCGGCTTTCCTGCAGGTATAATTAATGTTGTGACAACGAGCACAGAAAACTCAGTAGCTGTTGGACAGGAGCTCTGCAATAATCCAAAAGTACGAGCTGTGTCTTTTACAGGTTCTACAGCTGTAGGCAAAATTTTGTATCAGCAGTGTGCTACAACTATGAAGAGACTGAGCCTCGAATTAGGTGGAAATGCACCATTTATTGTATTTGATACAGCTGACATTAACTTGGCCGTTGCTGGAGCAATGGCTAGTAAATTTAGAAATTCAGGACAGACTTGCATATCAGCTAATAGATTTTTTGTACATTCCAAGGTGTATGATGAATTTGTTTGCAAATTCATAACTAAAATTGAGAGTGAAATTAAGATGGGAGATGGTAGTAAAAAAGGAAATACCCACGGGCCTTTAATTAAAGATAGCCAATTGCAAATAGTAACTAGACTTGTTAACGATGCCAAAGTTAAAGGGGCTACCATACATTGTGGAGGTAAGCTGCTGACTGAAGTGGGGCCTTTATTTTATGCACCCACTGTAATAACTGACGTTACTAGAGATATGGAGATCTATAGGAAAGAGATATTTGGTCCAGTTGCTGTGATACATAAGTTTAATGATGAAGAGGAGGTTTTGCAAAGGGCAAATGAAGTACCTGTTGGCTTGGCTGGATATTTCTATTCAAGAGACATATCACAAATATTTAGGGTTGCCAGAAATATAGAAGTTGGAATGATTGGCATTAATGAAGGTTTGATTTCATGCACTGAAGCAGCATTTGGCGGTGTCAAAGAGTCTGGAATTGGTAGAGAAGGGTCTAGTCACGGAATTGATGAATATGTCGATATAAAGTATATCTGCATTGGAAACATTCAACATTAAAAAATTATTTTAACAAACAATCCACAATAGTTCAAATAAGTTTATTTTAGTTATATTTTATAGATTACAGCCATTGTTATTTTTTTGAGAAAAAATTAATGACTAATTTTTATGAATCTTTGTATTAAACTTTTATTTTACATTAAAAACAAGTACACATGTGTATTTGTAAGTTTTAAAATATATTTAGATCGCTTAACTGATTCATCAACGAAAAAATGTTCAATCAGCAGTCTTCCATACAATATAGTCTTCCATGGTATAAACATTAATTAATATACTTGAAAGAGTACGACATGAATGTGTAAAAATAACGAATAATATGATCTATTTATTAATAAATATTAATGTGTATTGAAATTGCATTTGTTGCTTTATTCGACTTTTTTTTTTAATGTCCAATTTGTGCTCAAATACTGTTTTACACAACAAGTTGGCGAAGCAACTTACAATTCTGGAAAGAAGTTTTCTTGTTCAACCAAATGCCTTATTGAGTCCACTCAAAATGTAGCCTAATCTTGAGAGTAATAGGACAAAATAGGAGGAAAAAATAAAAATGAAATTCCATTAAAATTTCACAGACAGGGAAATAAATGGCCATACGAAACCGTTTAACTGCGTGGTAAGAGTATAATCATATCTCTTTGATATAATAAAAGATGAAAAAAACCATCTAGTTGTTGTGAAAGAGCAATTAAAACACAAAATTTTATGCCAGTACTAAGCTTTGCAGCGAGAAAGCAAAAAAAGGTAAGAGCAGAGAAAAGCAGAGAGTTCCAACAATAAATAGTAAATTTTTGTTGCCAAACATTAAAATTATTTATAAAATCCGATTGCATGCTGCACAAAGCGAATTCCACACGTAAAACTTGTTCCGAATTACTGCAGAATAAATAGTAAGAAGATACCGTTGAAAATAAAAAAAAAATATTGTCCAATAATGCTCAAAATATTTAATGAATTTTATCAAATGAATTTCGATACAACACTTGAATATTATTTTTTCAGAAAAGAAAGGGGATTGTTTACGTTTTCAATTGATGCAATGCTTATGCAAACAAAGTAATTTTTTAATTATAAATTTACAACCATACAATGATTTTTAAAACAAGTTACACTTGATAACTTATAATACACTTGTTCTCAAACTTTCCCCTTTAAACTCTGTCAACAGTCTTTTAAACCATGTTTCTTAACATATTTTTCTCTTGCTTCTGCAATCATTTTTGCTTTCCTTTCCTGGAAAGTTAATGCTGTTGTACTGGCCGTACTCGTATTAGGTGTTGATACCGAAGGCTTACTCCTTGAACTGCTTGATGATGCCGTGGTAGGCGCCGATTCAGGAGTATAAGTAACAATACCGTCCAAAATGTTGGTGATCGTGACGTCAACATTTCTGGTTTTTACTGAAAAATAAAGTTTTATTGTTTTCGTTTGAGATATTCAATTACAAGTCATGCTTGAAAAAATTGTTAAAATTGAATGCTCACATAGGTCTCTTAGAATAACGTTGTGCGGGACCAATGGAAGCACTTCACTGACTTGTCTCGCCATTCTTTGCATTTCAATGCTGGCAACGATTTGTGAGCCTGAGACGTTTTGATTCTGAGGACTCCTACTATGTAATTTTTCCATGATATAACGTTTTTCATACTCTGTTTTGTCCGAAACTGTGTGCGGACTAGTCTCGATTTTCAGAGCCTGAGCGATTTCCTTTTCAACACCTCTGACAAGAACATCGGCATCCATATTTCGTTTGATCTTTAAAAATTTTACTGTGAAAATTGTGTAAGGAGCAAACATAAACCACATAACGTCGGTCCACCAAGTTGAGGCAATAGAAGTGAGCTGTATGTCGACGAATTCTGGCCTTATAGCTTGCAAGACTACAGGCTGAACAGTCGACTCGATAGTGAAAGGCCATGTGTTGAACTTGAGCAGAGCCTTGTGACTGTTGGTTGAGCTAAGTTCTGGTTGCAGAGCAATATTAACCTTTGAGTTAGCCAGGAACTGCTTGATTTCGGCGACAAGGTTGTCTTTGCTGCTCATATCCATTTTCTGGAGGCCCAGGGCGTTGCTCAGTGAATCTGGAAAATTTGATAGGCTTGGTGTCACCGTATTTGCTGCTGTGGCCAGGACAAAGTCATCCAAGGCGGAGATGCTGTTGGCAATGACGATGCGTGCCTGTTCATCTCGTTTTTCGCCATCAGAGTTAACTTTAACGACAATACCAAAGACGAAAGCAAGACCACGATTAAGAGTAGATCGCAAGCTTTGACAGTCTGGTAATATTGTTGCAAACAGCCAGAGATGCAGACAGACCAAGAGCCTAAGTATCACGAGCACTAATCCAACAGGTGTGTAAAACAGTACTGATATCAGTTTCCATCCACTGGGAAACCTAAAAAGTATCAAAACATTGGTCTGATATGAATCTTAATAGTTATTTGTTTTCGATCTATCTCTCTCTCTTTCCCAATGGATTTTTTTAGATGAAAAAAAAAAAAAAAAATCCATCCTTACAAACATCAGAAAAAAATAACTTGTTATCGCAATAAAACGTCAAATAGAATGCACGGCATCATGAAGCAAATTGTACAAAATTACAAAAACTAAATCTTTGGTTTTAATTCAATTGTGAGCAATACAAGCTTCATGTATGCATAACAAACATGCATGTGGTAAGTACTTATAATATGTATACATAAGGCACTTGCAAAAGTGCAGAGAAGAGCAGTTTCAAGGCCATGCTGCGGCTTATTTCGGAAATTTGCCAATTCACCAACTAATAATATTGACGCTACCAACTATAAGTCAGCAGGTTTATATCTGAAATTTAAATAAGCTGGCACGCAAACACATACTTAAATGTTTTTTTTCTCCCTCTCTCTTGACAAGTACATTAAGTATACGCTGCTGATGTTGATTTCTGTTTCTCGCAGGGTCTGACGTCACTCTTCAACTGATACATTTGTAATAAAGGTAAATCTGACAATGCCAACTCACCTGCTCTCGTCGAACAGCTCCTTGATATCAATTTGTGACATTTCTCACGCAAAACATCTGTTACGCTGCGGGAAGCCGTACGGGAGAGATATCCACGAAGTAAAACGCCGCAGGGGAGGGGGCAGGGAGAATATACTTATATTATCCTCTCTGTTTTCTTTTCCCAACAGGATAGCCTTGCTGAACGTCACTTGCTCCCACAACACTGCAGACTGCGACTTGCAGGAAGTGCATGCAGGGACAATGCAACGGAGACGACGGACTCGAACAGAGTACAAGTTATGCTGTACATTAGTGTATACAACCTAACACTGCACCTGTACAACCTGCTACAACGACGCCCGAGTCCCGACGACAGAATTGCCCCCAGGAGTCTGATGATCAGACTCTGGCTGACTCTGATCTGATCAGTACTGATTCAGTATTCACTGTTGAACAGTGACAACACTGACAACAGTGTTGATGCGATACATATATTTATATATATATATATATATATATATATGTGTATTGGGTAGTGTAGTGTAGTGTAGTGTGTCACTGATGTACTCTATAGCTGTAGAGTGTAGACTGTAGACTGTAGAGTGTAGACCAATCAGATCGAGCTTAGTATACTATTTTTTTCTGCTCTCTCGAGAGAGAGTCTCGAGTGTCTCGACTCGACTCGACTCTCGAATGTTTCGATGGCGCCGGAAAGCGACACGACGATTACTTTCCCAGGGGCCGTACCATATAACTTTTTTCCACCTTTTCAGCCTATGTTATATCATAGGACGGAAAGTTATATGGTACGTACCCAGGGACCGTAGTGCGTAACTTTTAGAAAAGCTTTTTTTGCCTTCTAACCTCAAAATAGCACCTTCGCCGTAAAGCGCGAACAGTGGGAAAAAATAACCATATCAGCAAACAGGCAAAATGAATGTTTCTGATGTGATGAAAATCCAGAAGGTCATTGCTTATATACTTACAAAAACACGTCCTCTTGTTGAATAATAATAATGTATTTTGTTCCCCTCTTAGGTTGAGAATGTACTAATGTTGGATAAGTATGGTGTAAAACACATTCTGGGAACATTTTATTTAACAGAGACACATTTCATTTTTACCGAACCTAATGGAAAGAAAAAAATCTGGGTACCTATCATTTACATATCTCCATGCATATATTTGACACTTTTCTGTACATCTACACACTTTATGAAACTTTTTATTTTTATTTTAATGTAAAAGTTGATACATATTTTTATTTTTAGGTTTTAAACTCTCATGTTGCTAGCGCTGAAAAATTACCATTATTAACGAGTGGTTCTCCTTTGTGTATCAAGTGCAAACACTTTTTTGTTGTCACATTTGTTATTCCAAAAGAAAGGGAGTGCCATGAAGTGTTCTTGACATTGTTAAAGTTATCTTCGCCAGGTACTCAATACTTCAATATTAAAATTCTTAGTTAAACGATTACTATATTAATTATATTAAAAATCAATACTTTTCATTATTAGCAAGAACAGAAGACTTGTACTGTTTTGATTTCAAAGGTAATAATGAAGGCCTCCTACAAGAAGTTGGCTGGAACTTTTTCAGTATTCAAGATGAATTCCAAAGACAAGGTGTTCCTAACGACGAATGGTCGTTGTCTTATCTCAATGTTAATTATGAAGTTTGTATAAGTCAATATCTCCTAATTCATTAATACAGTTTTTCAGCATATGTCTCATAAATTCTTTTTTGGTTTCAGCTATGTGAGTCATATCCAAAATATTTATATGTGCCTAGTTCATGTAGTAATACTGTATTAATGGGGAGTGCAAAATTTCGTAGCAAAGGCAGATTACCAGTATTAACTTATTTACACAACAGCAATAAGGTAATTTTTTGAAAGATTGATTCATGAATGTTATTAGCAATTGCTTTAATTGTCTTAATTTCAATCAATTAAACTTAGAATCATTTCAGGCTTCTATTTGCAGATGTAGTCAACCATTATCAGGTTTCAATGCTCGTTGTTTGAAAGATGAACAAATGCTTTATAATTTACTTTGCACAAATCCTGATTCAAAATATTTATGTGTAGTTGACACAAGGCCCAGGGTAAGTTGTTTGAAATCACTCAAAATTATACATGATTTACGAATATGGAGTGTCTACTTTTCTTGAAAAAACCACAAGAAAATCGATTCACCTTTTTATAATGATTTTTATATTTTATTTAGATAAATGCAATGGCCAATCGTGCTGCTGGAAAAGGCTATGAAAATGAAAATTTTTACGATAATATAAAGTTTCAATTTTTCGGGATTGAAAATATTCATGTTATGAGATCGAGTTTAAGTAAATTAATAGAACGTATGTCGAATTTTTTTATAAGAATGAAATCTAATAAAGGTTTTAATAATTTTATCAATTAAAATCATCAAATTTGATCATTTATATTTATAGTTCAGAAAAGTACTTCAATGAGTTCATTTCTTGGTGGTCTTGAAAGCAGTGGTTGGTTAAAGCATATTCGCGCAATACTGGAAACATCATGGTTTATTGCCCGCAATATTGTGAATGGCATCAGCGTTGTTGTGCATTGCAGCGACGGATGGGACAGAACAGCTCAAGTTTGTTCTTTAGCTAGTTTAATGCTTGATCCATTTTATAGAACTATTCATGGTTTCCAAGTAAGAGGAACATTGTAAATATTATAATACTTACAAGTATAGTAAGTAATGCGTGTTTTTGAATACTTATGTTCTTAGGTCTTAATAGAAAAAGATTGGCTTGCATTTGGACACAAATTTAATGACCGATGTGGTTACGTGACTACTGATAACAAAGAACTTGCCCCGATTTTTACTCAGTTTATTGATGCTACATATCAGTTAACACAACAGTATCCGTTTATGTTTCAATTTAATGAACAATACTTGATTACGTTGCATGACCACGTACAAAGCTGTCAATATGGAACATTTATTGGGAATTCCGAAAAAGACCGACAATTATTTAAGTAATTGGTTGAATTAGAAAAATTTGTATCAAGATTAATAATAAAATAGTAAGGTATAATGGTTTGTTCTTAGAGTTTCAGAAAAAACTTATTCGCTGTGGGGCTATGTATCTCAACACATCAACGAATTTATAAATCCTTTGTATTCTAATAAACAATCTAAAGATGAAAGTAATCAAATACTTAAACCGAAACTCTTACCTCAAAACATCGTGTATGTATATTCAATTAAATATAATGGGAATACAAAAAAAAATAACATGATAAAAATTAAATACAGGTTGTGGAGGGGTCTTTATCTTCGATTTGAAAATGGTGTCCACCCCAGGGAATCTTATGAAGATTTGCTCTCAACACTGAATAGTCATATTAATTCAGTAGAAGATCACATACAATTTCTTACAAAGGTGATGTATACATAAAAGTGAAATAAAATAATTAATAAAATGCAATCTATTTACCTACAGAAATTTAATGCAGTAGAAGCTCTTTCACCAAACAAAACTGATAAGTCATCTTTAAGCAATCAAAAACTGAAGAATGATTATTCAAAAGAAAATACTTTCAAGGAACTCATAACTAATTTTGCAAAAGACCCTAACTATAAAAGTAAAACAGAAATACAACAACTAGTCACAGAATTAAATTCAGTTTCATTAGAATGGAAGTCAACTAAAAATCGGATTGAATGTAAGTGTGCTACTACGTTTGATGCTTTCAATAAGCAGGTAAGCATAAAAAATGTGTGCATTCACTTAGTTAGCGTCACTGTTCAATAACTTCTTAAAAAAATCAACATATTACAGTATCATTGTTGGTCTTGTGGAAACGTTTTGTGTCAGCGTTGCATTCGTATAAATATTCTTTCTGGATACTCAACTGAAAGAACGGTTCCAATTTGCAAATTCTGTTCTCAGAAATACGTGCTGTGAGATTGATGGTCATTTAAATATTTACTATAAAAAGTGTCAGACACAAAAAAATGTTTATTTTGCGTTCAAGCTGTTGTGTTATAATTTTTATAGAACTAAGGATGTATATTTGTGTTATAAATAGTAGCATTTACCTTGCCCATACCATAATTATATTTTTTTGTAAACGAAATAATTTGTTTGCTTGTAAAAAAAAATTACCAATACACCTCTTGATGTGATGACTAATCTGCTAAAAAATAAGGACATTTTACTCCATTCTAAAAATCCAATAAATCTACTAAAAACAAGGAAAAGTAATTTCACTGCAAAAGTATTTTGTGATTAACGATTAATTTTATATTATAATAGTCCTTTTATCACTTTTAATGATTATTGCAGTTTATGACACTTGTAAAATTATTATTAATATTTTCAATGAAAAAATTTAAAAGACGTTAGCATAATTAAAATACTCAAGAATGCTTGGACAGTACTGATCAGTATCAGTATAAGTTGCAAATTCGTTGTGATTGTGATGAAGAATGAATAAATACTGTTGGGGAAAAAAAACAAAGTATTAACAAATGATATTTATTCGTCAACTGGTAAGTAACAAATAAATATAAAAAAGTTTATGTTATCAACTAACAATTCTAATTCATAAAATGCCTTAAAAGCAACCCTACAGTTCAGCCTAGTATATCATCTACTAACGATTAGCAGAACGGAAATATAGATCCAAACATTACTTAATTGTTTGGACAAAATATTTTTTAATAATTAATATCAATTAAAATATCAAGATGCATGTTCCTTAAGAGCTTAACAAATTCATAAATCTAGTCAATAGATTTTTGTTTATAAAACAATAAAATATCTACATAAAATGTTGGAATTTAAAGATTTAAAAATTATTACTCTCAAAATTTTATTCATTAGATAAATTTTGATTCGACTGCACTCTGTTTGAGTACAATTTATTATTGATGTTATGAACGAGCATTCGGTCAGATTCCGTCATTAATGAAACTTATATATTATACTCATAATATATGAAATAAATATTGTCTTCAACTTAAAATATATACTTTGAAGTCACTCAAGTGACAATATGATTGTACAATATAAAATTACGTTCAGCGAAAATAAAGTATTTTTATCGACGTGTTACATAATATACATGATTTTAATATTTTATGTCAAGTTCTTGCACGTATAAAAAATCTATATTACAATATCGTGAAAATATACCTTGTCGAGCTCTATTAATCATTAATAATACGTCTATACTTTCTATTTGGTGGGAATACTTCTTCATCTTCTTCTTCTGCAGTAATACGTGAATTATCATAAATATAGTTAGGTACCCATTTTATCAGTAGTTTTTCGAAAAAGTCTTCTAAACATTTAGCTCCTTGATACACTTGAGAATCCGGCTAAAACGTATGTGTAAAAGTTCTAAAATTTTTCAATTATACAAAAATTTCAAATAAAAAATACGATTCAAATGTAATATTTACAAGATTAAACGTGAAAGCGTTTTTAAACATCAATCTAATATCAGCCATCATTTGTTTTAAATCCGTATAACGATTTTCACTTTCTTGATTAAGCTTATCACGAATGACATCGAGAGCTATGGGTTTTTTGATAATTCGATGATATTCAGTGATCTATAAAAGAAATTGTATTAAAAATAATTTAAAATGAAATTTTTTAAGTTAAAAGCTAAAAAAAATATCAATACTTCTGGAGATACAACTTCTCTGAAAGGTAAACTTTGTTCATGTTGGCAATATAATTCTAAAACTATCCTCTGAGCTATTCTCAAGTCCCGGGCACTCATTTGACTAGTGCCTTCTTTTTTTTCTTCAGGAGGATCTTCCGAACAATCCAGTACATTGGTACAAAGCATGCACTGCCATGTTTCACTTTCACTGCAAGAGAAAAAAATTGGTATGAGTAGTGTATTCCAGTTGACGATTATTATTTTAAGTTTGATAAAACCATAATTTTTCTATTGATTTAACTTACTGTGGAAAAGTTTTCAAGTTTGGAATATGGCAATAAAGGTGGAAGACTTTTGGACACTTATCACAACAAAGAACAGCATCTCCTCCATCCATACACACTGCACACCAATCTTCATTTGGATCATCTTTAGACATGGATGCTGCTATAAGAAAATTTGATGTTATATTGATATTATATTTTTGATTTTTGGAATACTTAAATACACCCTAAAAATAACAAATATAACTTTGAATCTCTTTCAGGTAAAAGCTAAAATTACATGACAAACAAGGAAATTTTATTAAAAAATTTTATTTTAGAATTGATTATTAAAATAAATTATTAACAACCAGAAGAATTGTCGGTCATGGTATTTATTCCTTCATCAGTTGAGCTATCTACATGGGTAGAGTCTAATTGACTTTTCTGATTTTCAGGAATCACCATTATACCATTGCTGTCCAATTTTGCAATGGTAAGCATCAGATCATTAAGAGATTTTTGACAAAATTTATCCAAGCTTTTTTGAGTTTCATCAGTCTTTTCATGTGGCGCAGGACTTGGTGTTTTTGGCATTGAGGAGCTCACTGTATGACTGACTGTTGTGGAATTTTGACAGACCGGCACACTTTTGTTACTTATTGGTGGACTAGCAGTACTGTTATTGTTACTTTTCTAGAAAGATTAAATCGTTACTATCAGTTATAACATGCATATAAATTGACCAACTAGAAATGTCAATTATGCAATCAAGAAATCCAAAATTACCCCTGATCTATTAATTTAATTAAAATGTATGCTTGATTTTTATTTCAATAAATTCCAAATGAATAATAAAAAAATATTAAAATAAGTTTTACCCCTTGAAGAGCAGAAGTGAGAGCAGACTGACTTTTAAGCGTAATCTTGTAATCGTTGACTGGTGCAGTTGAAATCGTTTGTTGCTGCTGAACCGGATTTTTCACTGGGTATGACGAAGGTGCGTTAGTATTCTGATTTTGAGGAATATGCCAACGTGCAGACTGCTGTAACACCTGAGGGTGGGCATGCAGCTGATGGGGTTGCTGTGGATGTGGTTGCTGTTGATAAACGTTAAGCATTACTGCTTGGTGAGGCTGGCTTGGCTGACGTAACTGCATTCCAGTTAATAATGAGGTGCCTGCTGGATAAGCGTTTTGTGTTGGGCCCAAAGCTCTTTGAGCACTGTTGACAGGATATCTGTATCTAGGAGGGAACCTATATTGCATCGCATTGCTTGGCCTGTACGCTGGAGGATTATGGGCAAGCAATCCACGTAGACTTGCATTTTGATTCATTTGTACATCTGATACAGCACCTGCTGTAGACACGTGTAATTGTTGTTGCTGCTGCTGTTGTGAATGAGGGTGAGTTGATGAAGTTACCTAAACAAAATATTACAATATTACAACAGCCATGAAAATATTTTATTTTTCTTAACAAATCTATCGAGTCATGTATTTTCTGCCTGATGATTTTTTGTTTACGATTCCAGAAAAACATTAACAAAACTTTTAAATCTTCAGTAGGACTAAATGACGCAAAAAAAAGCATTTGCTAATATTAGTTTTGAAAATAATAATAAAAAACTCAATTATAACTGTTGATTTATTTATTAAATTTTATCTTACATTACATTGGAAAAATAAGTTTGTGAATCTTCTGTTGCGATTCAAATTTGATTTTATTGCCATATGAATTATATTACCGTGATATCGGTAGCTCTACGAATAACATGATTTTTTTCCATTATTACAAAGATTAAAACGTTAAAAAATAATTACGAAGCTTGGGGAAAAAAAAAGGAGTGCATATCTGGATGATGTGAACAATAATAATCATCAGCATACATTAGATCAAGTACTTAAAGTAATGAGTATTCACGTATTCATTGCCAGTATACCTGTTGATGGCAGTTGCCAAGTCCTGCCCTCTGTGCCATTAGGATTTGTTGTTGCTGTTGCTGCTGCTGCTGTTGTTGCTGCTGCTGCTGAGGCGGTGGTATACGTCCATTATAATTAGTACTAAAAGTTGGCATTATCGGTGGTAATGGATGTTGTTGCATACTATGGGTATTATAATGTTGCATGTAACTTTGCGTCTGAGTTTGTAGTTGTTGCTGATTAGCCATGTGTTGATTTTGCATAGCCATTTGTTGATGTGATGTAATTGGAATGTTAATAGCTTGACTGATATAAGTTAGATTATTAGAAGGCTGAGTAGAAACTACGCCTAGTGCAGAATTAATCAACTGTTTTTGTTCTACTGCCTCATTTAGTGGTGTTGATGATGCATTTGGTTCGGATGGAGGAGTTACTGAAGGATAAACTCTTCCATCAACTACAATACCTCCAATTGACGATATCACTGGAAATTATAGATATTTTTAGACACATTCATATTAAGTTTTAATTTGTAAATTTACTCTAATTTTCAATTTAGCACACCTTTTACTAGGTCTGGAACTTTATCTACATTTAAATGAATCCTAACAGGAATATCTGGATTAGGGATATCTGCTCTCTGATTTTTAATTCTTAATAAGTGATTTGTCACTGTTCTCTTATTGTAAAGTAGTTCCATGTTTGTGCCTGCATCTAATGCATAGTTCACAAAATCCATACAATGATCAGTTAATTTGGATAGCTGATCCAAAGCCATCTTTTTTTCATTCAGAGTGTTTTGCTTTTGATCACACACTTCACTTAATCTCTTGATTAATTCTTTTCCTCTTGAGCTAATTGCATTTGTCAATCTGAAAATTAAATATTAAATATTGTTAATTATTTATGAGTCAATATTGAAATTTATCTGATGTTGATGATTTGTTCATCAGTATGAGTAGTAACTTACTGAACAACCATTTTCGTGATGTCCTCTACAAGTATTTTTTTCTTATCAGATATTAATCTTTGACGTTCTTTAATAACACCCATGGCAGTGTTTAATAACTCTCGTTTACGACTGTTGAACAAATAAAATAAAATACATAAAAACTGAACAACCCAATAGACACACTCTTATTTTATAATTGAAATAACATGAATGCAAGCAAGTGTATTTACCTGACATCAGTCAATAAAGTTTTTATAGAGGTTTTCGTTTCCACAGCGATTTCATGAATAAATTTGTATTTATGTTCTCTGTGGTCACTCAGTTGACAATCTCTGCATGTCAACCGATCGCAAGTTTGACAAAACAGTGATAATGGTTCATGTGTATGAATCATACAAAATAAATAAATCGATAGTTCCTTCTTCTTAACATTTTCTGTATCACCTGAGCCCTCGTTCAAAGGTTTAATAGTGTGAGCTTGTGTTATTTTCAAGGTACTGTGCGCCTACGTAAACAAAGCTTATTGACTAATTTATCTTGAAAATGATTATGAAACAGGCGTCAAAGAGTAATGAAAGTTTTTACCTTGACGCATTCTTGACATATCGCTAAATCGCATTGAACGCACCAGCTTGTTGCCTTTGAGTTTGAAATACAGTTCAAACACTTTCTTTCCTCTTCGATACGCACAGGCACATCTTCACAGTTAGCATAAGCATTACTGTCATCTTCAAGGAACTTGGAAAAAAATTGATTCTCTATCAAATTCTCTGGCTGGCTTACAATATTACAAGCTTGGCACAAAATAGAGTTGTTTTCCACTACAATAAAAAAAAAAAAAGGAAAACGACATCAACAACAATCAATACAAATGTTAAGAGAGAAAAATAAGTAAGTACAGGGACAAAAATTTTATGGGGAGTGGAAAATTCAACTTTGGCGATGGAGGCATGCAGCTGAATTATAGTTGCAACAACCAAAAGAGAAAGTTCACGAGGGTGTGTGCAGGAAGGAGCGAAATCGAGATCGTGGTGAGAGAGACAGAGAGATGTATACACAATTAATATAAGTTACGAGAGACTGTACGAGAAGAGAGGAAGGACGAAGACGACTGACCTACGAGATCGGCGTCGACGGAGGTGTTCTGCTGCTCGCTGAGCTTGGCATTGATGCAGCCGGAGCAGGCCGCATGAAGGCACTCGAGCAGCTTGGGCTTGTCCTCGGGGACGAAGCCCTTGGTGCAGAGCACGCACCTTGAGAGCCTGCTCTTGATCTCCGAGCGCTGTGCGTGCTCGGTCGTAAAGCACTCGGCTGTAACGTTGTCCTCCTCGTCCATCGGCACGGCGGAAGCTGCCTGTTGCTTCTCAAGATCCGACTCTTTCGCAGCGTCCACCAGCTGTTGAGTGGCCTCGCCGCCGGCTGATGCCATGGCAATGGCTGTCTCGCTGCTGAGCGCGACGGACTCCATATCCATCATGAGAGTGTGTTTTTGCGCGTTTTACGAGGTGGTTATATATACGTGTATACAAGGCTGTATATATACTTAGGCTTCTGCAATACTTTTACATATCGCCAGTCGTCTGCAATTTGCACTTGCGATCGCTAATCTGAATCTTGACCTCCTCCTTAGCGGATAGCCGTCCGTCCGTCCAGTCAGTTATACTTGAGTACACCAGACACTTTTAAGTTCTGAGTACTATAGCCTATTTATTATATAGATATGGTGTAGGTACACGCCGTAGAGGTATAGTACTGACTACTGTAGGTACACTGTAAAAAATTTTGGTGTAAAATCACTACGCTTAGCGTTGGAAATAATCCGACCTACGCTAAGCACAGTGTATTTACTACACCATAGTAAATT